>CATIWO010029422.1:0-10164 GCA_949673435.1 Macaranga tanarius | reverse complement strand
TTTATGTTTATTTATGCAAGCATTTTGGCTATAATTTTGTACTGATTTTTATTGGATGGTTTTAAAGGAATCGAGGATTCATTTGATGTTTTGAAATGCTTTGAGCTCTATTTCAGAAAAGAGAAAATTATATTCTTGATTGATTGGATTTATTTTAAAAAGGGTTTTATAAATTAAGTTTTATCGCTGGAAAAATAGTTCAAGATGGTTTTGGTTTGACGATTTGTCATAAAAGATATTTTTTTGCTGCTCACTGGGTAATTTCTTGTGAAATTACTCACCACCGTTTTTAAAATGATTTTCCCAGATTGAGATAGTAACTAGAGCTGGAGGAGGAGATGGCAGTATATTGGGCTACTATGGTCTACGAGGTATCAGCCGCAGAGACTTCAGTGCGGTATGTTGTTTGTCATGGTGCCGATGCCGAGTTGGTATTCAAGGTTATGGTTACACCGATAGGAGCCGACGCACGCATTTCATCAGTGCGTAAGGAGCACGAGGACAGTGTCTGTTCTATTTTCTGTATTACCTATGCCACCGCCCTGGATGTCGAGGTCTCCCTCATATGGGTGTGATGTAGTCTTGTGGATGCATCAGATTTTGGCTTTTTGCTTGCAGCCATTTCCTACACCCTTTTGAGCGTGTCACCAGAGTGATTCTTGAGCTAGTGGGCTAGTATTTTATTGAGGGTTAGACCTGAGCGTATGCTGTTGATGTACCTACTATTTCCACTACCATCTTGTGCCAGACTGAGATCCGAGGTTTATGTTTGGGATTAGATGCTAGGGAAAATGATAGTGTACCTTGTATTATTTGTAACAGCATCTAGTACTCTGAGATTTTATTCTTTTGGGATTATTGTATATTTATATATGTGGATGGATGGTTAGCACTATGGTGCATATGATGTATTCATATATATTATTGTGGTTGATCTTAGTAATTTGTGATGTATGGTTATTAAGAATGATATTGGTATATGATTGCTGGATGGATACATGTGATAAATGAATGATGAATGGATGTAGCAACATTAAGCAAGTATCAAATAAGGTTTTAAATTTGTACGTATTTTAATAGTGTTACCAAGTGTTGGATATAACCTTAAAAGCTCATTAAGTATATTAAAAATATAATTACTGTGAATAATTGTATATTAGTGGTTAATTAAAGGATAATGTGTGACATGTAGTGCACAAGGAAAGATTCAGACATCTCTACCTCAAGTGTCTTAAGTTGAGCCACAATGTCCCTTATGTAATTAATGTGAGCACGCACACCCTTAACTTCAGTGAGTCTAGCGGTAGAAAACCTTGTCACTAAGGTACTCGCTAGTGCCTTATAAGAAGATTTAAATTGATCATCTATAGCCTTCAATAGCGCACAGACTTTATTATGATGCTCGATGGGACCACGATCACTAGTATTAATCTTGCTTTTTATGAACATCAAACTGAGACGATTATATCGTTCCCAACGTTCATAAAGAGCAATTGCAGCTGAAGTGCTAGTATTAGTAACTTGAGGTGGTTCATCTTTCTGAATAGCATAGTCAATGTCCATGTACTCCAAATGAAGGAGAACCCTCTCTATCCATATCTTATAATTTTCACATGTCAATTCAGGAACGTTATCAGTAACAACAATATTTTGTGTAGCTGCAAAATAAACATATATACCTACATGCATTAATAATTGAGGCTAATAAATGAATGTATGCATTTAACCATGTAAAGCATACGGAAACATAAATCAATGACATAAAATTATTTGTGGGCCAAATTTTACTCAAATAGATTCATGTTAATCTTCATGATAAAACTATCAATCTATATAACCTCTCTTATTACCTGTGGGCAAAATAAGAAAGAAAAGACTAATATTTTATCCTAATTTAATTATGTAAAATGCAATAAAAACTCTTGTGGGATAGAATTTACCACACTCAACATAACAAATTACAATTGATATCCTCATCCAAATACAATCCAATCAACTTAATATATAATTTTAAATTAATTAAGGTTGCTGTGGCTAAGCCCTAATTAATTAAAATTATATAGATTACAAGATATCTAATTAATTAATTTTGCACAGTTTATCAATTATAATGCATCCAATTAAATCAATGATACAAAACAATTAATTGATTTTTAAATATATTAATTGTGCATTAAAACCCAGAATCACAATCATATGCTATCAACAGATCTTGCATGATATAGCAAACTAATATGCTAAAAAAGAGACGGGCTCACAAGAATAGGAAAGAATTAAATATATATTCATGCCAACATAACCAGTATAATGTAATTTTGTGTAAACATAATTGCAAAACCCAAGAATATATAGCAAGATAGAGGTTAGATATTCTCTGATACCAAATGTTAGAAAAATAAAGAATACATGGATATTACCAAATGCCATATATATAATGTCAGAATTATAAAATATATGGGCATCACCAAAAACCATGTACAAAGATTGTATGCGGAATAAAGAAAACGATATAAATACCTCCCGCCATTGCTATGTGATCTCTTGGAATATTAAGCTTGTTATTGAGCCTTCCTTTTTTTACTGGAACAAAACTCTGTATTTTCTTGGTTTTTCACACACACCCTATGATGGTGCAGAGAATGAAAAGTATGACAACCAAGAGACCAGATACCCTAATTAATTAATAAATGTGGCCAACCGTTGTGTTTCCATCAAATACTATTAATAGGCAGTTACCACTAATAAAAATAATTTCTCAAATAAATATTTATTAATAATAAACACTTACACTGTACATACAGGAAACTTATAAGTCACCAGCCAGATCAGTACAACCGCACGTGGAAATCTAAAAATGTGTCAGAATATCTCAACATTGTAGCTGATAGAATTGTGGAAGGAATAACGTGTGGCGAAAATAACCCACCATGGGCTGCTATGCAAACAGCAATACAAGCAAAAAATGTGTCTAACTCTATCAAACTTAACTCTATCGGTCAAGTTTTCGAATCAAACAAAAGCGGTAGCCTACTTTGTGTTCTATTTCAGGGACCCAGTTAGCAGATATCCTGAAGATCCAATTGGCAAGGTTGGTATTTATGTAAATAGCCAAAAGTTAGGTGGCATTGATGTTCCACCTTATTACAGAACTTATGATTTGTTCCATGTGGTGTCATTGTACCCAGTTCAGGTTAATGGTTTAGCTAATGTTACAATTTCATCTGCACAGGATTCTACATTGGCACCGTTTCTTAATGCCATGGAAGTGTTTTCTGTGGTTAACATGTCTGATTACTCCAAGGCAGGACATTTGCCGAGCTTAACTTTGGCACTTTGTTTGGTCAGCCTTCATTTGCTGGCCACAGTCTCTTCTGCTGTTGAACTGTACTAAAGTTGTCACAAATGCAAAATATTCTTCCAATGTAATGAGTTTAAATCTTTCAATGTAATTTTTTGTAAATGCTTCAATAAATTGTGTTTTTGGTCATGAAGGGAGTGGTTTAATTGTCATTTCTATTTAAAAGCATCACGAGGTATAAAGTTCAAATACCATAGTGAGTAATCCATTGTACTGAATTGGTAAATTCGGAGTATTTTTAGACAGCCAAAGCTTGGGTGCCTTTGATCTTCTTCCATCCTGGAACACTACAACCTTTTTGGTGTCATTCTATGCAGTTTAGGTCAATGGTGCAGCTAATATATCAATTTCTGCTGCGGAAGACTCTGAATTGGCACTACTTAATGCTATGGAAGTGTTTTCTGTAGTTAATATGACATGTCTATCAATGGCTGGATACTTGCCAAACTCATCTGTGGCATTATGTTTCATCAGTTTTCATTTGTTAGCCATTACAATAAATTTAGAGTAGGTTGCTTTTCCTTTAAATCAAGTATTAAGTTAAATTTAAATCATGACATAGTGCAATGTCAAATTTGGCGGCTAGGAGAAACTGACACTATCAAGGCAAAAATATGGCATTGTTGGTAGCAGGATGCTTGTAGACACAGCATTATTTAACGTATGCCAAGACTATCTCATTGAGTCCCTTAATTCATCCAACAACAAAAAAAAAAGACCTGTAACATCGCATCATAGATTCCTAGACAGAATGTTTAAATATCAAAATAATAAAATGTTCAACTATATGTCAGATAAAGTCAAAAAGAGGAACAATAGTTACTATAAGCGATGCAGAAACAACAACCTCGCACTCTTTTAATCAGCTTACAACTTACAAAAGCTGTTTCCGCCTAAACGATAAGTTAAATTTGAATCGTAGTATATGTAGATATATCAATTTAGTTGTTTGAGAGATATTTGTTACTCAAATTAGTTAAAGTTCAGTGAGCTAATAAAATGTTTCTTGTTTTTAACATCCTTACTACAGGATTCAAAACTTTAGAAGATGGGAAGTTGAGGAGAAAAGAAGATTCATTTCATGAAATAAATTTCCAGGATTCAAAACTATGTAAGATGGATGGGAAGTATTCTGATGCGATGAAATCAAATCTTTCTTCAATTATAGTAGAATTGCCTGTGCAGCAACAGATACCACCCTCAAAATGACCCTTGCCCAAGTAAATTTTACTTGTCTCATGTCCATCATGATGAAAAATTTCAGCAGTTTAAACACTAATAGTAAACAAATTATCACATATCAAATTAATGATCTACCATTGTAAAAAAGTCTTTTGAACATTTTTTTAAATAAAAAATACCATAATATATTGAAAACATTATCACTCAACTAAAAGAGAACAAAAAAAAAAACTTAGTTTTCTTTCAGTGTGCATAAAATAATGAGACCTGTAAAATCTACAGAATGTCGGATATATTAATTAGCTTAATATCCTGTAACTTTCTTAGTAGTTATGGCACCTGAAAGGAACAATTGTTCAAATGAGCACGAAAATTGTATATGTTTATTCAGAAAAGGACTTGAAAAGAATCCTGTAAGTTCAGAAACAAAAGTAAACATAAAAATACATTCGCTAAAGTTTAAAATGGGGAATAATCCTTTATTAAAAAAATGGATACAAGAATATCCATTTTTACGCGACGAACTCTTTTTTGTTTCTAACATCAGGATTATAAACTATATAAGATATCGCAGAAGCAACTCTTTCTATAATTCCAGTACTGATCATAACCAAATATGGAGAAATGGACAGTGATCCTTATAAAATTGTTGTTGGTAATGATCTCCATCTCTCAGGTCTGCTCAC
Source organism: Macaranga tanarius (assembly GCA_949673435.1). Lineage (NCBI taxonomy): Eukaryota > Viridiplantae > Streptophyta > Magnoliopsida > Malpighiales > Euphorbiaceae > Macaranga > Macaranga tanarius. The sequence goes on along the minus strand of CATIWO010029422.1, from coordinate 4,938 downwards.
AAGGTAAGTTTTCATTTTGAGCAGAAAAGAAAGCTAGTAAGACGGTGGTCTAGCAGCCACTCTCTTCAAAGGCACCCTGAGGTTCAGGGTTCAAATCCCGTGTGAAATTAATTTCACCTGATTTAAAAGGGAAGAGATGACCCATGTATTATTCTTGCATGTATTTTCATTTCCAATTATAGCTAAGACAATTTATCATTCTTGCATGTATTTTCATTTTAAATTATAGCTAAGATCACGAAATGAACATGTATTATCACTTTCTAACTTCCTGTCAATATGTACAGAACGTGGATCAAGATCTAGTTTCATGGCGTACGTATGAGAATTTCATAAACAGTGGAGAAAATCACCAGAGTATATATAGCCTAAAATTTAGTGCATTGAACACTCTAAGAGCTTTCCCTGATGGTCAAAAGAACTGTTACTTGTTACCATTTTATGATTCTTACAAAAAGTTTCTCTTTCGAGCCGGGTTTTATTATGGCAATTATGATGGCCTTGCGAAGCCTCCCAGTCTCAATTTGGAGATAAACGGAAACTTATGGGCAGAAGTTAAAACTTCCATAACTGGAGAGGATCCAGTTTACTATGAAATGATTTACATTCCGAATATAGACAGTGCACAAGTGTGTTTGGTTCGTACTAGTGACGATGTTCCTTGCATTTCTTCACTTGAGGCTACGGAAATGCTTGATATGTACAGGTTGATGGAGAACAAGACAGCTTTGCATCTTGAAAGCAGGATCAGTTATGGTGCAAACGAAACCATCGAGTGAGTTTAATATAAAATACATACATATATTTGTTTGATATAATTATCTTTGTTATTCAATGGCCATAGGGGCCTCCACTAATCTGGAATGAGTTGGTGGATCCCATATGAGGAGTAAAACTCTCTTAGTGCCTGTTTTTTTTATATATAAAACTCAAACTTGAGATTAAACCATCGGGATAATTCAGCTAATAATCGTAAATAATATTGTTTTGTACATACAGGAAACTTATAAGTCACCGGTCAGATCAATTCAACCGAATATGGAAAGCTAAGAATGTGTCAAAATATCTCAACATTGTAGATTCTAGAATCGTTGAAGGAATAATCTTTGGCGAAAACAACCCTCCATGGCCAGTTATGCAAACAGCAATACACGCAAAAAACGTCTCCGACTCTATCTATTTAAAGGTGAACTTTTCGGATCAAACAACAGCGGCAGCCTACTTCGCTTTTTATTTCAGGGACCCAATCAGCAGATATCCTGAAGATCCAATTGGCAAAGTTGAGGTTCATGTAAACGGCCAAAAATTAGGAGGCACTGATATTCCACCTTATTACAGAACTTCTGAACTGTTCCATGTGGTGTCATTATACCCAGTTCAGGTTAATGGTTTGGCTAATGTTACAATTTCATCTGCACAGAATTCTACATTGGCACCGTTACTTAATGCCATGGAAGTGTTTTCTGTGGTTAACATGTCTGATTATTCCAAGGCAGGACACTTGCCGAGCTCAGCTTTGGCACTTTGTTTGGTCAGCCTTCATCTGCTAGCCTTTGTTTCTTCTGCTGTTAGACTGTACTAAAGTTGTCACAGATGTAAAATATTCCTCCACATGCAATGAGTTCAAATCTTTCTATGAACTTGTTTATGTTCTATACATCATGTTCCTGGGTCTTCAATATCAGTATTTTAAATTCGGAAAATTCTATATACATATATGGTTAGGCGGTTGAACAGTAACACACCAGGACTACATAAGAATATTCCTTTTAATTTCTATCTTAGTGTTAAATGTGAATATAATATATTTTATTGGAGATTCTTATATATTCCGAGTGTATTATATTTCCAGCTAAATTTTGTAATATATATTTTAAATAATTTATATTTAATCAATAAAAATAAAAAATATATTTATTTATTTATTACAAATATAATTTTCAAATATATCTGATGGCAAAAATTGCTAAGATCTAAAATTTAGCCATTTTGCAGAGAGCCGAAGTGGAATTGGTTAAGGTCTAATATGTCAGAGGATAGAAATTTGGCATTTGCTGCTCCATTATTTCTTTTTGTAGTTAAATTGGACTTTCCGCTCAGGGCTCAGAATTGTTACAAAAGCTTTCAATAAAATAAAATTTCACCGTATGAATTTATTAAACTCACAAAAATTTATACGGATTCAGATAATTTGTGATGACTAGGGGTGGCCACCGGCCGGTTCATGAACCGCCGGTTCACAGTTCAATCTAAGGTGGAACCGAATTGGAATCGGTTTAACTTCGGTTCTGGGTTGGATCCGGTTCATTGTTTCGGTTTTTTTGTTTGGTTTTTATGCATTGTAAAAATGTTGTATTATTTTAGAAAACAAAATATACCACGAGTAAGAGAAAATTATGTAGAATTTTATAAAGAGTTGTAACTTGTATTTTTTGAATTTTTGATATAATTTGATTTTTTCATAAAATGAACCAGAACCAAAACCGTCGGTTCACAATTCCAGAATGGTAAAATCAGCCCTGAACCGGTTCTACCTTCGGTTCAGAGCCGGTTCAGCCCGGTTCCGATTCTGAATTTAACCGGACCGATTCCGATTCAATTCCAAACTGAAACCGGCACGTGACCACCCCTAGTGATGACTCATAAAAATGAATTTATTAAACTACCTCTTCTCATCCTAATGACACTAATTAAATAGTGCATCACAAATTCAAAAAAAAAAATAATAAATAAGTAGGGCCGAAGGAAACATCCTAAAAAGATAGTTCTTGTTTTAACATCTTTTCCACTGAATTTAATATTATATAAGATAAAAAAAATTAGGATATTGTAGAAGCAAGTTTTTCTATAATTCTGGTAGATGTATGGAGAATTTTTTTTTTTAAAAAAAATTATATATTTAATAAATAAAAAACGCACCTCTAAATATAGAGTTCAACAAAACCAAATTTGAAGACAACATAAATAAAAAACGCACCTCTAAATTGTACTTGAAATTACTAAAAAAAAAAACACTTAAAAGAAATGTTCTTCCACATTTATGTCTTTAAATCACAAGAATCGCTGATTTCTAAAACAAAAAATAATTAAGATTAGAAAGAGAAAAAGTTACGATCCCTTTATATCTTTTTTAATAGTTGAAAAAAATCTAAATATTTGTAATTTTTTACAATTTAATCCTAATTTTTTAATTTTTACAATAATGTTTTAATTTTAAAATTTTTTTACAATGTTAACACATTAATAAATTTGGTTAAAATTAATTTCAAAAATACTGAATAGACAATGAGGTGTCCTGCTAACAATATAAAGAGTAAATCCCATGTTCACATCATCAAACATCATTTCTATTGTGATATTTTTTTTTAAATTGCGATAGATGTTTCTCTGCGAGATATCTCGGGAGGATAAATTACCATTTAACCTCCATTTTACGAGGGAGACAATTTTGTAGAAGTAAAAATGTAATTCTCGCAAAGAGACATCCAGCATTTCCCCTTTTTTTTTTTTCAAGAGAATTGGAATTTTATTTTTTTTGGTTGCTTTCTACCTTAACCCAACCACCACCGCCACTATGCCCAACACCTTCACCACCATAATCTTCACACTCTTCTCTGCCCGTCCTCCACCTCATATTCTTTTTCTTCCTCCAATCAACCCCAGTAGTCTCTGGTCATCTAAAGAACAACTTTCTCTTTTAAAAAATAGACACTACACTATACACAAAAAAGCTCCATAATTGATGCTTCCAGCGGTGGCGTTGTGCCGTGACCAAGGTGCTTTTCTTGATGAAGCAATTAGCGAACTTTTTGCTTTAGCTGATGCACATAAAGGTTATATTGAATTTTTTAAGAACTATTGGTGTTTCTTTGCATCATTTTATCGAGCAGGACTATGGTGCTTCTTCTTCTGCTGGGATTGTTGCTGCTGTTGCTTCATCTTCTACCCTTAGTTTACTTCGGTTTCCTCTTCAAATATATATATATATATATATATATATATATATTCAAAGCCCGGATACTTTTAATTTCTAGTGTTTTTGCATCTATTCATAGCCTTAGCCATAGAAATTATTTATGACTCTATAAATTATTGAGATTGAAGGCTGGAGAGGAGTGTGGTCATGGTCGTGGTTGGGCATGGTGGTGGTGGTAGTTGGGTTATGGTAGAGAGCAAAAAAAAAAAAAAAATTTCAATTTTTTCAAAAAAAAATATATGACAATAAAAATGATGTTTGATGATGTGGACATAGGGTCCATTTTTTATGTTGTTGGCATGATACCTCATTACTTACTCAGCATTTTTGAAATTAATTTTGACCAAATCTAGTAATATGTTAATATTGTAAAAAAAATTTAAAATTAAGATATTATTGTAAAAATTAAAAGATTAAGATTAAATTACAAAATTCACAAATATTTGAATTTTTTTCACCCTATAAAAAATATGATGCACTCATTTTGCCAACGGAAAAAGCCATAAGAAAACATCTTTATCCGTTCTTGTATTATTGTTATATAGAGAAATTAATTAGCATTTGAGATTTAATATAAATTAATATTTGAATCTAATTATTTTTGAACTCTTACATCTTATTTCCATATAAAAGTACTTTACTCTCTAAAAGGAATCTTTCAATGTCGATACTATAGGGTAGGGGTGGCCACGGTTCATGAACCGGCCGGTTCCGGTTCGGAACCGCCGGTTCACGGTTCGACCTAAGGTGGAACCGAACCGGAATCGGCTTAACCCCGGTTCCGGGCCGGTTTCAAACCGGCCGGTTCCGGTTTTTTCGATTCGGTTTTTACGCACTGTAAAAAAGTTGTATTATTTTAGAAAATAAAATATACCATGAGTAAGAGAAAATTATGTAGAATTTTATAAATAGTTGTAACTTGCATTTTTAAAATTTTTGACATAATTTAATTTTTTTCATAA
>CATIWO010029408.1:0-12154 GCA_949673435.1 Macaranga tanarius | reverse complement strand
TTCGGTTATTTTTGCACACCCCTAATCACAGCCACCATAACCAGCACAACCACTTTCCCCATCATCTCCTAATATCTATACTAAGGAGGAAAAATGTATTCTTTATTCTCTGTATTTTATATTTTTTATATTAAGTTTTTAAATATTTATTTTGACACATTACATATTTATAAATAGATTAAATAAATAATTAAAATTTTAATAAATTAATTTGTAAAAATTTTCAATGAAATAATTGGTGAAAAATAAAAAATAAGAATTTGATAGAAAATTATAGACTAAGCTGATTTTTTTTAACATTAGTTAATTATTTTCGTCAAATAACAGTTAAACATATCAATAAATTAAAAAAAAATGCAGTATATTAAAATAATTGTATAAACACTCAAGAGTTTCCTCTCTCTCTCTCTCTTTAACTTTACTTTCCTCTCATCTCTGACTAAAATGAGTTTTGGTATTTTATTGGCACTTAAACTAAATATTGGGGAGTTTACTATTACGATTTTGAATGTTGGGTACTACATTGGTACCTAAAGCAAAATCTGGGTACCGTGAGTGAAAATTACATGAAAAAAAAAAAAAAATGACGTGGCATATGATGTAGCGCCACGTGGCACTTTCACAACGACGTCAGCGACCATGTCAACTCCACGTCATCGTCGTCGGCCGGAAATTGGGTGTGGGTACTGTATATGAAATTTAACAAAAGCTTGGAGAGTTTACTATTACGATTTGAAAGTTGGGTACTATAGTGGTACATAGAGCAAAAGCTGGGTACCGTATGTGAAATTTACCTATATATAGGGGTGTTCATGTCCTCTGAAATAACCGAACTGAAAATTAAATCGACACTATTTAGTTCGGTTTATATTTTTAGGATTTTTGAATTTTTTGAACCAAATTAAATCGAAATTTAGTTCGGTTTGGTTTGATTTTATTTTAAAAAAAAAATTGATTAACCGAAATAACCGATTTTTTATTTTTATATTTCTAAATATTTGTAAAAAATATATACTAATTTAATATAAAAATACAAAAATAATTCATATTTTTAAAATTTTCAATCGGTTGGGTTTTTCACATATAATTTTCGAATTTTTAGAACCGAACCAAAATTTGGTTCAGTTCAATTTGATTTTGAATTATTTTGGTTCGGTTAATTTGATTCGATAAAAAAAATTGATCGAACTGATTGAATGAACACCCTATATATATATATATATTCTGTTTATATTAATAAAATTTAATTTTATAATTAATAATAAAATATAAATTTTATAATTTATAATACTTGTGCGCTACAATAATAATCAGAGTATCTTCATACACTATTAAATAATTTTTATTAAATAGATAGAAAAATGTAATAATAAAATTGAGAAAGAGACTGCAACTCTTAAAATTCATATTTTCACATTTAGAGTTCGACTAAAACATCAAATTTTTCCAACACAATTTATTGATTTCATTATTGCAAAATAATTGACTACTAGTTTTTTCTATATTTTTTTTCAAAAAATATTAAATATGCAAACCGATATAAATTTTGTAGTGTAGTTGTATAATTATAAATAAGTTATAAAACTTATTTTTTAAATTAAACTTGAGCACATAATCTAATTAAATATTTAAAAAACTTACATCAACAACAATAATATTTTTTCAACAATCGAGAGAAAAGATATTAACATTAATAATATTTGAATTCACTGTTAAAATGATATCATTTTCCCTCTAAGCTAAGGCATAAATAACAATTATTATTATTAAAAAATAATGTAAAAATATAGTATTTTCTCATTTATAAACTAAAAAAATATATTATTATTATTATTATTATTATTATTATTGAAATATTTATAACAGCATGGTCAAAAGATACACCTCAAAACACTTTCTGCTCTTGGCCTCTGCTCGGACTGCTGCTGATCATCCTTGGCCGGCAGTGGCCCTCTTCTATATTATATTTATTAATAAGTTTTATCACTAAATAATGCAGTAATTTCTCATATCTATGTGTTTTGTACTAGTATTTTCAGGTTATTTCTCTTTTTTATGGAGTTTTTTGTATTTGGAGTGGAGATTTGTGTTTATGTTGAAGGATTTTCGGCTTGATCTACTCAAGATATGATAGATTCTTCACAAGACTTCCAGATTTGTCAATGTGAGCTTGATTGATGTCTTGGTCCGGCTTAACCGCATATCAAGCGTTTATTTCCATAATTGGAATTTACATGGATGCTAATATTATGTGTTCTTATCACTTGTTTTTTAAGTGGTGTTATGTATTGGTTGTCTTATGGATACAAATCTTGTACTTTCAGGTTTATAGTATAGGTGTGCTGATTTGTATTACAAAGCTATCATGTATTTTGGGTGTTGCCCCGATACTAAATAGTCTCTTTTCTTTTGTACACATTTTTTGCTTTTTAGTTTTAAAAAAAAAAAAAGAGCTACTCAACTTTTATATCTCAAAAACATTAATTTGATGATCAATATAAAAATAAAAGAAAATAATATAAATAAACCCCACACAGGGAACACAAGGAAGTGGGAATTAAAAACTTCAGTAATTTACTCAATGATGTGGTAGAAAAATTGGGCATATAATAAGAAGCATTTACGCCAATCCGTCTAGAGAAGGGACGGCTCTTGTATCCCTCCACGAGATTGGCATGTGAAAGAGGGGGAGTTCGAATGCCCTATTAATAATAATAATAAAAAAAAAACATCTACAGCTACAATCATGCCTACAACGAAGAGGACATAACAATGGGTCTACTTGCAATTTATATGTCTCTTGTCTCTGGCGTGAATTGCTTAAAATGTGTATAAACTCTGTTACTGAAGACTCTTGCTCCAGTGCACTTGGGGTCTGCCCTAATAGCATGTATGGGTGTCATGTGGAAGACAATAAGGCCCATCTTACAAATCTATAAACTTAAGAGGCTTAGGTTTGGTCTTCAGTTGATTCAAACCTGACCGCCATATTGTGACTTGTGACTTGTGAGTCAACCACTTTGTGGTCTAGGATCAGGCGCTTAGCTGAAATTATAAGGGCCCAGATTTATAGTGCTCAAGTAGTTAAGCCCATTTACTGTAATCACACAGATGAACTAACCTTATGTTTTTTTAATGATTTTTTAAAAAAAAATAAATAAATTGATTGGGTATTAAATTATGTTGTCTGTACGATAGGAAAAATATTTTAATTTACAATTATCAATATAAAATAAAAAAATATGTATTAATATTAGTAAATATATAAATTCCAAAAATAATATTGTTAAGAAAATTAGGTTTGCGGAATCACGTGAGGATCATAAATTATTTAAGATAATAGACAAACATAATATCAAAAATAGAGAAAATATAAAACATATAAGAATTAACATGGTTTGGTGTAAGTCTATGCCTAGGAGTGAATGAGGAACAAATTCACTAATCAGCCATATATACAAAAAAAATAGTATTAAAATAAATACTTAAACCTTAGTCCCAATTACACCAAATCAAGCTTTCTATTTGGCACACATGCAAAATACAAGACACTCACAGTATTTATATAACACACTTAACACACACATATATATAGCCCTATTTATAGATGAATGTAATATCCTACTTTGATGAATGATTTTCTTAAATATAGGAAACTTTTTTAATATTGATGCTAATAATTTAGTTCACAAATAAGAGTCAAATCATTTTGAGGAAGGATTTTCTTAACTTAACCATCAAATATATGTCAAAACACCAATTTTGCGCGCTTCATGACCTCTAACAAGAATGTATTTCGATCCATATTCGCTTCTGGACTAAATGACCTATTTCAATACACCTTGTAATATGTTCATGTTGCTACCCATATTCACCACCGATCAAAATGACAACCTTCAATACATCCTACAATACGTCTATGTCTCAGGTCATGTCATTCTCCATCATAAATATAATGCACAATAATATTCAAATATTCAAAATAAGTCTTGATTATTTCAAAATTTAAGTTCAATAGATCTCATAAATGGCCGAAGTACTTTAATCAAGGAGGTTTATTTTACAATAATAACATTTCTTAAAAGAAATATCCCATATAAAAATAAATCAAATGACATTTTTTTTGCTTGAGACTTTTCACCTCCTATTTCCCTTAAAAAAAATAATTTAATAAATAATGTGAAATAAATCCATTTATTAATCATGCCATTCCTATAAATATTGGAGCAAATCCATCCATCCATCCATCCACCCACTTGATCAATTTAAGGACCATTTAAAAAAAAATCAATTTAAGGACATCTTCATTTACTTCATTATTAATTTTATAGTAGAGAGAAATTGAAATCATGGTTCCAAGCACAAACAAAAGGGCTAAAGTAGCAATTCACCCCCTAAACTTGTTTCCAAGATGCAATTAACCCTAAAATTAACTTTTTGGACTATTAACACCAAACCTTTTCAAATTTTGGCAATTTACCCCAATTCCTCATCAAAAAAGGATAGTGTAATGCACTCTCTTAAAAAATAAATAAAATAATTACTCAATAAAAATATTTTATTAATATCAATACTAATATTATTTAAAATATAAAAAATAAAAAAATTGTTTCCTACAAAACCTAATATTAATGTTGCCTATATCAACATTAATAACCACCGCTACCGCAAATCATGAACACAACAATCGCCAGCCTCATCTACCATCAACACCAAGAGCCGCCTGCACCGACAACTCCTCCAGAAGGTGGATCATCGTTAGAGTCATAGCAGAAGTCGAAGACAACATCAGTAGCAGCCCCACTCGACATCATCCATGAGGCATCTTGTTTTGCGATTTCTTTGAGTCATCTGTTCAAGGCTTGTGATTAATCTTCAATAGGAACAACTATAATAGTGGTCAATTTCCACAATTTTTTTATTTTTCTTCTTCACTTTTTTTTGTCTATAACTTAAAGACTCTTCAAATAAAGAGAATTAGGGGTCTTGTGCTCCAATAGTGAATGGGGTTTTTTGTTTGGGGTCTTATGTTTCAGGTGGTAGTACAGGTTATTTCAAGTGTTAGTGGCACTGTTGCTAATGATAATGGCGGTGGATGGTGGTGGTAAATTTTGGTGATAGTGGTATATTTGATGATAATAGTTATTTGGAGCTTGCACATAAATATTAAACTAAGAACTTATCAATTTAATTGTGGAGTGGATTTGTAGTATTTGGTGTGAGTCTCTTCTGTTCACATCTTGAGAGGCATGGTCACTACCCTGTTGTTCTGTAAAACCATTGTCGCCCAGGTAACTGAAGCTGAAGCGTATCCTTCTTGGAGAAACTGCTTTGTCTAATATTGAAGAAGGGTCGAGCAAATTGTCGTTGACATATGGGAAGAAATAGTGGTGATCTTGCAAAAGCGTAAATACAATCACAAGCAACACCTAGTAATAATTTTTTATAATCCATTTGTCTAGTAATATTTATCTCTTTATAGCTTGCAATGCTTGTAATCCATTTATGTCTCTTTAATATATTCTGGTGTTAATGGTATTTCTGTTAATGTTGATGGTGTTGGGTTGTGCTGGTGATGATTCGATGTTGATGATGGTGGCGATCATGGTGTTGGGTGGCTTTGATAGTGATATTCCAGTTGGTGGTAATTTTTTTCTTCTTGAAAATTAAAAAAGGAAGGGATAAAAAGAATATATATATATATATTATTTTTTAATTTACTTCACTTGCTCTGGCAGGCAAGTGTTGTTCAATCTCTTAGAATTGGGGTAAATTGTCAAAATTTGAAAAGGTTTGGTATTAATAGTCCAAAAAGTTAATTTTAGAGTTAATTGCATCTTGGCAACAAGTTCAAGGGGTGAATTGCCACTTTAGCCCAAACAAAAGCAATGTAGCAATTTCATATAACGGTCATCTCATGTTACTGTGGTGGCGAATGGGAAGGAAAGAATCGTACAAAAGCCTTTGATTGATAAGTTGATTAATGTCAAAGTACTAAAAATTGGACATATATACCAAAAGAAACGAAATACAAATGGTAGTAATTTAAAGTAAAGTTTAAAAGAAAGGAGTAAAGAACCCCACACGGCATTCAATTATTTTTCTTTTCCTATTTAATGATGGATCTTTTATGCTCATCATTCAACACCTAACTCAGATGCTGCTGCTTAATTAGTGCTTAGTCCCCACTCTACCGGGTAGATGTTTATTAGTCGATAGTTGCCCTTTTTGTACCTGCTTAATCTTTTAGCAAGTTAATTAAACTGGTTTGATTACTATACTCACTTAATGCGAATTGTTTATATTTTGAATTATAAATTCGAATTTATCATCTTTATAGGATAAAAAGAGCAGCTATTCATATTGAATAGCCCATAATTCATAAAAGGATATTCATGAACCAGTAAACTTCCATCTACCAATAAAAAAAAAAATGAATCATCATTTATCTTCAATGATATTTTGAAATATAAAATTTAGATACAGTTATCTGATTTTTGAGTTACTTTTATTTTACTTTATCTTTATTACTATAAGATAAGAATGTATTTTATCGTTCAATGATAGTTATTGATAAGTATATTTTACTTTGTAAAAAATAAAGTAATCATAGAATGTATCTAAAATTTATATTTTATCATTGTTAATTTATAAAATTATTTTTTTATCTAATTTAATAGAGTTTGAATTTTATTATTTTTAATCTGAAAAAAATATTTAATTTAAATAGAAAAATTTTTGTAAAATTAACTTTTTTTTAAAGGGTGGGATTCATTGATTTATAGCTTTAAATTTTATACAAATTTTAAAAAATATTATATAATTTATCAGTAGTTAAATTATTTAATTTATCTATTAGTAAAGAATTACATTCTCACCCTATCATTTCTTTATTTCCCTTTTTTATTTGCCTCTTGCATTGGTAATGGTCATAAAGAATATAGAGTATGTTGTAGATTTGGAGTTCCAAGTCCCAATCCACATCATGCTTCGTTCTTTGCCCGCTCTCTCCGTATGAAATTAAAAAGTCCGCTGTCATAAAAGCCACACAGTTTGCATACTAAGTGCCCGCCGCTTATACACATTCAAGACTTTGCGTTGCTCATTGGCCGAAGGAGGTCTCCGCTTTTTTTTTTTTTTTTAATTATTATTATTATTATTTTTTAACATATAATTAAAGTAATTAATTTTTAAAAAATTTTACAGTTACTTTGTATTTTATTTACTTTATATTCACTTTGTTTTTATCACCATTAAATGAGAGTGTATAAAATCATCAAATGGTGAGTGTTAACAAAATAAGTTTTACTTTGCAAAAAATAAAGTCACCATAGACTACACCTTAATTTTTAACACCATAAAAAAAAAATTATAAGAGACAAAAGATTAATATTTGATTTTCACATTTAAATATCTACATCTTCTGCCACTTATGTTTTGAAACTCAGAAATTACCATTTCAATTTTACCCCTCAAATTTATTAAAAGAATGTGATACTTTTTTTCTGTAATTAAATCTGTATTTTAAACTAATTTTAATAGTCCACAGTAGTAATACTGCGGTAAACTCCTCTAATTTTTTTTTTTTTAAATAGCAAATGCAATTTTGCGCAATAAGTATTTAAACAACCACAGTATGCACCATTTTCAATTGGAAAATAAATTTTAGCGATTTATGCAGCTGTTATACAAAAATAGTTACACATAACAATAATTTAAAAAAATTATTGATTATTTTTTTGGCATAACATATCTACATGCACTTGTACCTGTATAAACTTATAACTTTGCCCCATATATTTTCAATTTTATCAAATTAATACATTAATTTGCCTATAATCTATTATATAAACACTTGTATTTGAATGAATTTACCACTTTATCCTGTACTTATATAAATTTGTCACTTTATTACGATATGTAATGTATGATGATATATCATTTCACGTGTCTTACCACTTTATCCCTTATACTTGTATGAATTTGTCATTTTACTAATATATGTATAATGATGTGTCATTTCATGTGTCTTGTCAGTAGTGCATGAAGAGTTTATAAGTTACGATCTAGATGAGTTGGAGTGTTTAAATAACAAAAATAAAAATAGAGATGTTAAAATGATAAAAATTATTAAATTCAGGAGGCAGCGACTGTATTGTGCTTTTTTTGCATAAATTTATCGGAGCTTAGTTGATATACATTAATTAATCCAATTTAATATTATAGTTGTATTCTCATTGAACTGAATCAATTAAAATTCAATAAACTCCAAACAACAATACTTTAAAAAATATATTTAAAGAATTAATTAATATTATAAAATTATTTAGAAAATTTTTTGCATATATCCAAAATATTACATCTCTCTGCATATTTTACCGTTTAAAGGGCTTTTAGGTGGAAAAAAAAAAAGGAAATAGAGACCAAGTAAAAGGAAAACACCTAACGTTCACTTCACTTTTACTTTGGTTGTGTTCCTTCTTCTGTTCTGAAACGTCTAATAAAGCAGCAGTGTTTTTGTGTATCACTTTACTCTCGCAGTTTCTGGCCTCGCTGACTCCCTTCTCTTTGAGACCTGTTACAAACACCATCATCATCATCATCATCATCATCCCCATTTACCAATACAACCAACCCACATTTCAACCATACTTCTCTCACTTTTTTATTTCAAATTCTTAAACCCTAACATGCAGACAGAGACTAGCGATTCAGGCTTCAAAATGGGTCAATTACCGGGCGAGAGTTTGAGAGCAGAGATTGATACATCTGCACCATTTGAGTCTGTTAAGGAGGCCGTTTGCCGATTTGGTGGAATCGGTTTCTGGAAACCCTCTCAACATAAGCCTGAAAATGAGGTCTCTTTCTTTATCTGTTTGTCTCTTAACATTTCATGTACCCAGTTGTGTTTTATTATTTTTTATTTTTTGTTGAGTTCTGTTGCTGCAATTTCATGTTTAAGTACTTCAAATTGAATGTGTTTCTGAATTGGGTGCTTGAATCTTACTAGAATATTCTCTCAGACAGTATCTAATTTAAGTAAAGTTGAAATTTTTAGTGTCCAGATTGAAACTATAAAGGTTTAAACTTTAAATTGCTCATATTCTTGTCTCATGATTTCAGATATTTATATCATTATCTCCTGGACCCAGAAATTTATTCATGGAACAAAACTTGCCATGTGATTTTATATGGTGCATTCACATCACATTAACACAAAGATAAAGCTCCTGACTTTTCTCAAATTCAATATTTTCCTGTTGGGTTTTCTTTTCTCTGTATTACTGGTTTGTGTTCTGAGGGGATTTTGTTTCTCTAATTTTTTTTTTTCCTTTATTGATGTGTAGGATGACAAGGAAGAGATTGACATTGCAAAGTTAGAGGAACAAGCAGCAATGCTGGAAAAAGATTTGATTGTGAAAGAAAGGGAAACACTGGATGTTCTTAAAGAGTTGGAATCAACAAAATCTGTTGTTGAAGAACTTAAGTTAAAGCTACAGAAACAGGCAACTGAAAGCAATGTGACTCTGGATTCTAATGCTGATGATAGAAATGCGATTCCTACTATAAAAGAAGAAAAGAAGGATAATCATAACCATGAGAATCTTGGAAATCTTAATCAGAATCTGACAGGAGGTTTGAGTGCCTGCCCTTCTTCTTCTCCTGGTTTAATTCTAATGGAACTGAAACAAGCTAAGTTGAACCTTTCTAGGACGACTAATGATCTTGCTGACATACGGGGCTCTGTTGAATTTCTGAATAAGAAATTAGAGAAGGAAAGAATTTCTCTTGAAAAAACCCGTGATAGGTTAACCCTGAATTCATCAAAGATTTCATCTCTTGAGGAAGAGCTAAACCAAACGAAACTAAAACTTCAAGGTGCAAAAGATGCTGGTACTAATGATGGTTCTGAGAACTCTTTGGATATAACAAGGGAGCTCCAGCGGCTGAATTCTGAGACAGAGAACTTCAAGAAAATTGGAGAATTTGCACAAGCTGAAGTTTTGAAAGCAATATCTGATATTGAACAAACAAAAAGCAGTATAAAAACAGCTGAGATCAGGTTGGTTGCTGCCAGGAAAATGAAGCAAGCAGCTAGAGCAGCAGAGGCTGTTGCTCTTGCAGAGATCAAGGCTATGTCAAGTCATGAGAACTCATCTGGAGCTTTCTCAGAGAAAGCTGAAGGAGTAACTCTTACATATGAGGAGTATTCATCCCTAACCTGCAAAGCTCGAGAAGCTGAGGAGCTATCCAAGACTAAGGTAATAGACGCTATGCTTCAAGTTGATGAAGCAAATGTTTCTAAGATGGAAATCTTAAAGAAGGTAGAGGAAGCTACGGAAGAAATAAAAACCACCAAGAAGGCCTTGGAAGAGGCTCTCAACAGAGTAGAAGCTGCAAATAAGGGAAAGTTGGCAGTTGAAGAAGCTCTTCGTAAGTGGAGGTCAGAGCATGGGCAGAAAAGACGTTCAGTCCACAACTCTACCAAATTTAAGAACTCTTACCCATCTCACCATCGGAGGGATTCTCGTTTGCTTGATGTGAATGGCCTGAACCTAGCAAGGGATGGGCCAACACCTGTTTTGAAGCCGACACTTTCAATAGGTCAAATACTAAGCAGGAAACTGCTCTTACCTGAAGAGTTTGAGCGAGGAATGCTGCCAGAAAAAGGCAACACAAAGAGAAAAGTATCACTAGGTCAAATGCTCAGTAAACCAAGTGGTGATGGACCATCCTATCATGACGCTGAGAGGGAAAACTGTCAGAAGCAGTTTACTGGAAAGAGGAAGAAGTTTGGGTTTGCGAAGTTCTCACTACTCTTGACAAAGCAAAGTAAGAAAAAGAAGAAGCCAACTCTAAACTTGAGGTAATATATATAACTGGCAGTGCGATAGTGTCTACTGTTTCAGTGCTAACTTCTAATCCTCCGGCTCCTATAATTGCGGAAGACTTCTGTTACCATTTCTGATGTTCCTAGTTTCTCTACGTTATCTATATATGCATCTATTATCTGGTCATTGTAAAAATTGGTATGATATTTGCTTTTTTTTTTTCAATCTTTAAGCTGATGGAGTTGCAGTAATTAATATTGTCATAAGCTATGATTTGATTGTCTGTTGGGTTGCTTGGGAAAGAGAGGTGACTGGTTCTGGATCATAGATCTGTTTATGCTTGGAGATGAAAGTAGATTTTCTTTTGTTTGATGCTCCACTCCGCATGGAGCTATCCTACTTTAATGTCCATTTTATTGTTAAAATTCAAATGGATGGATGGTGCACAATGTTGCAATAAGCATATGAGAACTTGTATTGGGGCTTGACTTTGGTGTGGTACCTAACCGGTTAGTTGGTGATGGAATTTATTCTTTTTGCATGCAACCCTTTTCAAGATTAACATTAGCATATCACTGTCGCAACTCTCTTCATATGAGGAGGTTCCATTGAGCATAACAATGGTAATTTTGTAACTACCAATTTGCAAGGTAATATGCATTAAGTTAAGAGCATGAATTAGAATATAAGGGAAAGTACGACTTTTTATCCTTATTCTCTACGTGACAGATCTAGTTCTATGGTATTTTCTGTGGGACAAAAGGTCATATAGGCCCTTCAACTTGTGTGTGTGGTACAAATAGGCTCAATTTCAACTTTTTCAACAATTGAGCCCCTTCAACTTGTGAAAAAAGTCTCCCTTTACACATTTACATATACCTCCCTGATATTTTTAATATTTAATAAATTAGTCCTTAGCAAAAAAAATTAATTATTTAAAATATAATTTATTTATAGTTTGTAAAACTTAAAAATTAAATAATATATTATATTAATATAAAATTTAATTATTCACCAATAGTATTAGTAGTTTTAAGAAATTAAATTTTTTTGTTTATTTATAAATTTATTTTAGTTTTTAAAATTATACATGACACTTAAATTTATCTATATTTTGAATATATAAATGCACAATTTAATATGTATATTAATATATTATTAACTTCTACAACTTTAAATCATAAAATAACAAAAAAATATAATAATAAACTAAATCAATTATTATTATTATTAGTTTTGTATCATTATACTTCTATTATTTTAATATTAAAAATTACAAAACCTAACAATATATTATTACATTGTTAGCTTAATATTACATT
>CATIWO010029406.1:0-12361 GCA_949673435.1 Macaranga tanarius | reverse complement strand
AATTAATATAATAGTATTGGTGAAAATTATATCAAGCTTTTGAGTTATGAAAATTAATTATATTGTTTATAAATTTATTTTAGACAATTGGTGGAATGAAAAGTTAATTGATATAAAAGAGTTGGGTAAAATAATATTTTTAAAATTTTTATTTACCATAACTATATGAACAATTTTAGGCTATTAAAATTAATTAAATTTATTTAATTAAGTGCAAAATTTATTTATTTTTAAAGTCAATATATGAAAAGGACATATTAATCATTGCCTTTAGCTTTAATTGATTTCTGCCAAATCTCTATTACACAATTTGTTATCTAAGACAAGTCATGGTTTCAAATAACATTCAGCGGCGATCGCGGTTGTGGTAACATATATTAGTAAGGGACCTGTCGTGGGATTAATATAACAGTAATTGTTTGTCGAGGTGAAAATATTTTTAAAAATTTTTTAAATATTTAAAATAAATAGAATTTAAAAATGTTCATTTGAATATAAACATAAAACTATCTAATAAGTATAACTGCAGTATATATATATATTCTATTAGCTCATACAATCATCATGCATATACAATATCATAAATGCATTAATTAATCTATTACTTCATCTAATAAACATATACACTAATATAAGTTCATATTATACTACAAAATAAGAAAAAAAAAATTTAAAAAATTATACATTTATAGTATTATTAGTAGTTTAGTGCCAGAAAGAGTGCCTATTGAGTGTAAATTGAATTACACTTCCATCTTCATGATTGAAGAACGTAGTTCTAGAAGGCTTAAACAAAACGTACACAAAATTAGTTTGATTATTACCATCATCTTGGTGATATAAAGGTTAAGGTTAAGGCTGAGGTACAGGTATAGCCATAGATGGATATGGTCGAGGTTGAGACGGAGGTTGAGACATAGTTATATATGGATATGACTTATGAGTTGTAGTAGCTTGATTCAAAATTACTAATATTTGTTGCTAATGAGTAAAATTTTAGTGACTCACGCTCCTTTTTTTTTTATTGATATGAAACATGGTACTATCAATTACTAAATAAATTGAATTTGTATTTTTTTTTTTACCATATTTACTTGTCTTTTTCTGATAATTTAAATAATAAATAATTAGTCAAATAAATTATAATTGAAATTTTTATCATATTTATTTATCTTTTTTTTATAATTTAAATAAAAATATTAAAAATTAGTCAAATAAATAATAATGAGAATTTTGACCATATTTATTTATCTTTTTTATAATTTAAATAAAAATATGAAAAAATTAGTCAAATAAAAAATAATTGCAATTGTAACGTTACTTCACAGTGGATATTGATCGATAATGGCCTTTACCTTTATATCGCAGTTATCGCGACCGTTATTTGTCAATTTTTTTCACCATTATTTATCAACAAAATCAGTTGCAGTCCTTTAAAAAATCTATAACGTAACGACTGTTATTTAAAACTATGATCTAAGTCCAACTTCTTATTTTCATATAATAGGAATTCAGACATAGCACCGACTAGCTTGGCTAACTTGCTGAAGTTTGATGTCTCTGTTGTTATTTGATTTCAATGAAATCATTTATTTTCTTTCAACAAATCTTATACAATCTACCATTTATATTTTTAATATTAAAATAACATATAAACTTTAGAAAATATGTTTGTGCTTACAATATTTTTCATATATATATATAATTTTTGTTAGATTTTATCTCTTTATGATTTTAGGATCCGTTTGTTTGTGGAAAATATTTTTTTGAAAAATATTTTCCCTTATTTTTTAATATTTGGGTTAAAAAAAGTAAGTTAAAGAAAAATAAGTTATTAGTCAAACGAAAATAACTTAATAAGGCAATTTACCATTTGGATGTAGATCTATATTGTTACCCTGTTTTGGGTGTGATTATGCAATTTACCATTTAATAGAAGGGATAGGCATTCGATAATGAAGATTGGAATGAAGCTTGGGAATATTGTGGAACTTAATAAGGCAGACATCAATTTATGGGGAGAATTTATTAGGGTCAGGGTTGTCATTAATGTTGAACTGTTATGACAATGGGTACAAAAATTAAGCTTTGAGGTGTGATATAATGACTTTCTTTTAAGTGTTTATTGCCTCCACTATACATTTGCTCTGGAATTTATTGACAAAACACTTTAAGGATACAATAAAACCTGAAAACTTTAGATAGCAAAAACTATTAAGTTTTCCTAAAGAACCTTTTAAGAAATATATAAAAGAAATATAAGAGAATGAAATAGAAATATTTAGATAATTATTGTTAATGTCAACATGTAGCAGAGATGCATATATAAAGGTGTAGATACTCTTTAATTTAAGATACAATCATTTAATGAAAGGTTATGACTATTCATTGAATAGTTGTAACTTAAAAGCAGTTAATTTAGATATTTTTCAGAACACACCTTGTAACACGCCCGTATTTCAAATTATGTCCATCAATACACCCTAAGATATGCCCGTATCCGTACCCATATATGCTTCTGGAACTTTTGTACCTATGGAACACGGTTCGGAAGACGCCCATGTACACATGGAATACGCCCATACAGCTCTCCAACATATTTTTCACTTGTTTCACATAGAAACAAAGTCACATAAATACATATTGTACTTTAAACTACACACACACACACACACACACATATATATATATATATATATATATATATATGAATATTTCAACAATCCACCACTTAGTTTAAAGTATAAGAAATTAATGCAAGTTACATACATAATAAAAAGTATCTTTTGATTTAAACTTTTACTTAGTATAAACATTTCAAAATCCTAATTAAATCAATGATGGAAAACTCTTAAACCATAAATAAATATTTAATGGTGATTAAGCCTTAAACCATGATTCCTTAATTATTAGAAACGGAAATGCCACACACATAAAACTATATTCATTTCTTTTAAAGGTTCATAATGTTTTAGCACTAATATGGCCTTGTGCTACAATCCTGATTTCATGAACATTTACAAAATCTTATTATTTTGTTGAAGTAACACCACTTCCTATATTCATATAGGTGAAGTTCCTTGATCCATATATTTGAACTTCATTAAGAGTAAACTACTCATCCTTTAAACAAACTAATACTAAAATTACCAACATTAGTACTATTTAACACCACTTACTAATTAACTTGTTATTACCCATTAAACTTCTATATTAGTGGTAGTGCTAACGAAGAAGTCGGGTTCCCATTGATTGACAAGCTTAGTTAAAAGGTCTTAGTCCCATTCTGGTAGAAGTACTTTTAACCATATCTCTCGAGAGTCCTTTTATAAATGGATTTTCCAAGTTTTTATAAGACCTTACATACACTATGGTAATAATATCATCATAAATTAGTTGTCTTATAAACTCATATCTTAAGCTAATATGTCTAGACTTTCCATTGTATATTTTACTCAATGCTTTAGACATGGTTGATTGACTATCACTAGTATAAGGAAATAGCAGGCATCGGTTGTGGCCACAACTTAATATCTAACAATGAATTTCTCAGCCAATTCGCTTCCTTACCTACAGTTGCTAAAGCTATAAATTTGGATTTTATAGTTGAATGAGTAATACAAGATTGTTTCTTTGATTCCCAAGAAATAGCTCCACCACCAAGTGTAAAAATCCAACCTAAAGTAGATTGATTATCACTTGCACTAGTTATCCAACTAGTATCAATGTATCCTTCTAATAAAATTGGAAACCTATTATAAAATAATTTGAGATTTATAGTCCTCTTTAAGTACCCAAGTACCAATGATCAACATTAGGATTACTAATAAACCTTGATAATTTACAAACTGCAAAAGCAATATCATGCTTTGTACAATGCATTGCATACATCAAGCTACCAATAGCACTTGCATATTCAATTTATGCTATTGTTTTACCATCATTTTTCACAAGCTTAGATGAAACATCATAAAGGGTGTTTGCCTCTTTAATATTTAAATGACTAAATTTATTCAAAGCCTTATCAATATAATGAGATTGATAAAGAACAAAACCCTCACTATGCTTTTTAATTTTGATACCCAAGATTATATCTATCTCATTCAAATCTTTCATTTTAAAATGCAAGGATAGATACTTCTCTGTATCATTACATATTTGTTCCAATGATAAGCATGTCATCAATATAAAGATAAATAATGACTCCACACTTTTCAATAATTTTAGAATATATACATTTGTCAGTATTGTTATATTCAAAACCATAATCTAAAATCACAGAATCAAACTTTTCATGCCATTGTTTAGGAGCTTGCTTTAAATCATAAAGTGATCTAATAATTTACACACTTTATTCTCATTGCCTGCTAGAAAAAAACCCTCCGATTGCTCTATATATACTTCTTCATCTAAATCACCATTTAAGAAGATCATTTTAATATCCATTTGATGTATATACAAGTTATATATTGATGCTAGAGCTAAAAGTACTATAATGGATGTTACTCTAGCCACAAGAACATATGTATCAAAATAGTCTATACCCTCTTTTTACTTAAAACCTTTTACTACCAATCTAGCTTTAAAGGTTTGCAAAGATCCATCTTATTATGCTTCCTCCGAAAGACTCATTTACAACCAATCGGCTCAGAATTGGAAGGAAAATCAACAATAGTCCAAGTATTATTACTTAGTAAAGAATCAATTTCATCATTGATTGCTTCCTTCTAAAAGGCTGAATCCCTAGAAGACAGTGCTTCTTCATAAGTCTTTGGTTCATTCTCTACGATAAATAAAATTGGTATTTTATTAAAAACGGTAGACCTATCTCCTTCAACTAAAAAAAGAATAGATTGAGAAGATATAAATCCTGGAGGAGCATACTTTTCTTTTCTAGCTCTTTGACTTCTTCGAACTTTAATAGGAGAATTATGAACATTCTCCTTATTGTTAGAAGTAGAACCACCATTTGAGCTTTCATTCAAATTCATATCAAAATTTTAAATATTAGTAGGTTCATCAACTAAATTGGAATCATTAGGGACTTTATGAGATTTATTTTAAAATTTATTTTCAATAAATTAAACATCCCTTGATTCAATAATTACATTTGAACTCAAATCTAATATTCTATATGCCTTAGAATTCTCTTCATATCCAACAAAAACACCTTAAGCTCTTAGTCCTAACTTAACTCTTTTATGATCCGGAACTCTATAAAAGGCCAAACAACCCCAAACTCGAAGACAATTCAAATTTGGTTTAAAGTTTTTCCAAAGCTTATATAGTGAAACTTTATACTTTCTAGAGGGTATTCTATTATGTAAATGGTAAGTAGTGAGTAAAGCCTCTCCCCATAGGTTTGTTGGTAACTTTGCATTCATTAGCATGGCATTAACCATATCCACCAACGTCCTATTTTTTCTTTCAGCTAACCTATTTGTTGTGGGGTATATAGAGCACTTGTTTAATGTACAATTTCATTTTCTTCACAAAAAGAAGAAAATTCCATAAGAAAGTACTCACCACCTCTGTCACTCCTTAGGATCTTTATTTTCATATCCTTTTGATTTGTAACTTTAAATTTATAAGTCTTAAACATATCAAAAGCTTGATCCTTAGTTTTCATCAAGTACATATATGTGAATTTTGAAAAATAATCAATCAATGTTATAAAGTAGCTATTACCACCTCTAGTTAATATGCCATTTAATTCACATATATCTGAATGTACAATTTTTAGTAAATGAGATGTTCTT
The DNA here is from genome assembly GCA_949673435.1 of Macaranga tanarius. Lineage (NCBI taxonomy): Eukaryota > Viridiplantae > Streptophyta > Magnoliopsida > Malpighiales > Euphorbiaceae > Macaranga > Macaranga tanarius. The sequence continues at coordinate 6,602 of CATIWO010029406.1, read as the reverse complement.
TTAACTTTAAAAAAATGGTTTTTTAGTCATTTTTGCTTGAATGCAAACTTCATATGTTGGCTTATCATTATGAACATAAGAAATCAAACTATGTTTAACCATATAATTTAATGATCTAAAACTTATATGAGTCAAACGATCATACCATAATGATAAAGATAACTCAACATTATAAACAAAAACATGTGTATTATTATTATCATCATAAAGACTAAGTTTGAACATTCCTTCACATGAATAACCCTTCCCCGCATATTGTCCATTCTTGGATAAAATCATTTTATCAGATTCTAACACAACTTTGAACCTTTTTTATTCAATAAATCAGCAGACATGAGATTTTTCTTTATGTCGGGTACATGTAAGACATTTAACAAAATCAACTTTCTTTGGATATAAATAATAGTTCCACATTGCCTTTGCCTACTACTTTTACAGAATTATGATTTCCCATTAGCACTTCATGTCCATCATCAACTGAAGGATGTGTGGATCCTGTAATAACTAAAAGTACAGAATTTAAAGTTTTTGATTGCATGCAATATTTGCATCAAACATAAACCACATTCATGCCCATAGATCATATCACATGGTAAATACATAACTAAACATATATCAAGGATAACATTTTTCATCAACAAACAACCAAGTCATGCATTCATAACATAAGACCTAGCAACTAAGGGTTTGGTAACATTTACAAAACTCTCTAGTTAGTAGCATGCTTGATAACCTTTGGTTGGTATTGATCTACAAGCTCTGAGCTCTCAAAGTGTGAAGCCTCTAGCTCAAAACACAAGGATCGCACAAGGAAGACCTCTAAAGTTGGTAGTCTAACTGCAGTTGTATAAGCACTTTAGTGAGTGGATTAGCCACATTGTTGGCTGAAGTTACCTTCTACATGAGCACATCGCCCTTTTCAATAAGCTCTTTGATAACATGATAGTGCCTTTCGATGTGTTTAGATTTTTGGTGAGACCTCGGTTCTTTTGCCAAAGTGATGGCTCTATTGTTGTCATAGAAGAGAGGTACTGTTGACTTAATGGAAAAAATAACTCCTAGTTCGATGATGAACTTTTGAATTCAAACAGCTTCCTTAACATCATCTGATGCGGCTATGTACTCGGCCTCTATAGTGGAATCAGCAGTGATACTCTGCTTAGAACTTTTCCAGCTCACTGCACCTCCATTACAGGTGAAGACAAACCTAGAGATAGACTTTCTATCATCCACATCCGACTTGAAATCAGAATTTGTAAAGCCCATAAGCTATAAGTCACCTCCTCTATAAGTCCAGACTAAATCCTTAGTCCTTTTCAAGTACTTAAGGATAGCCTTAACTGCCACCCAGTGCTCCAAGCCTGGGTTGAATTGAAACCTGCTAGTCATACTAACAGCATAGGTAATGTCCAGCCTAGTACATAACATAGCATACATTAGGCTTCTTATAGTCAAAGCATAAGGAACCTTGGCCATCTTCGCCATTTTCTCAGGTGTTTTGGGTGACATCATCTTGAAAAGGTGGATATTATGCCTAAAAGGTAATAATCCCCTCTTGGAATTAAGCATGTTGAACCTCTTCAACACCTTTTCTGAGTAAAGACTTTGAAATAAACCTATCATTCTCTTCAATCTATCTCTATAGACTCGAATCCTGAGAATATAGGTAACCTCTCCTAAGTCCTTCATTGAGAAGGTCTTAAATAGTCGTACTTTCATAGAAGTCATTATGTTAACGTCGTTCCCAATGAGAAGTGTGTCATTAACATATAAGACTAGGAAAGTGAGTTAGCTCCCACTAACTTTCTTATAAACATATGGATCATCCTTATTTTTTATGCGAACCATACACACCCGTGTGTTACTTACACACTCATGTTCATATACACAGTCTAGGACACGCCCGTGTCAATTTTTGAAGCGTTATCTCGATAAGAAACAGCTAGAGACATGCCTGTGTACCCAATTATATAGATTTCTGATTTCCAAAGCATCATCGAAACACGCCTGTGTATGAGGCCGTGTTAGAGTCTGCTGAATTTGCTAAATTCTTCATAGCTCGCACACACTTATATATTGCAGACACTATCGTGTATCGATAAAATGTAGTTTGATTTAATTAAAAATTTATTTATGTTTTCTTTTCTAATTAGGAGTTTTTATTTCTTTAACAGTTAATTACATATTCCTATATGGAATTGGTTTCAGAGTTAGTTTAGATTTAGGATTACAAGTCTATAAATACTTGTATCAAACATCATTAAGTTAATAGTTGATTGATTTAATTCAAATTCTTAATTGAATTTTCTTGAGTTCTTGCGAGAGTTAAAATCTAAATTTACTTCGAGCGTATTACAATTTCAACCCTGATAATTAGAGGTACTAGTTGTTAGATAACTAGTATTGCTAATTCCTATAAAAGTTTATACTAGATAAATCCTTGTGCAATGATTCCAATAGATTGTTACAGATCCTAATTATTAGATAACTAGTGGGACGCATCAGTTTGGTATCAGAGCTTTGGCTCTAGTGTAAGCTACGTATCCCTAGCATAGTAATTATTATTGATATAAAAAAAAGGTTCATTCTGCATTAAATTGCATCAAGTGATTCAGCCTCAACGTAATTAAAGGAAGTCGTATTGATCATCATCAATTGCATCAAGAAAATTCGTAGGTAAGCAAATCACCCATCGAAAACTCATCAATTTGCATCTTTTCTACTTGTTTTCTTTGTCTACTTACCCTACATCATTTTACATATTAAACCTTTCTTTATACCTATTACATACTCAAAATTCGTGCATAAATAGACCCCAAATTTTAGAAATATATGAAATCACACAAAATAGCCCTACATTTACATCTTTTAGCTTATCTTTTACTAATAGCTTTAGTTATCTAGTTTGATTTGTTATTCTCTTAGAAGTAGTAAGAGTTTAGCTCAATTAAGGACTCAAAAAGAAATTCTTTGTGTGTGTTCAATTGTGAGTGCATTAGAGAGCTTCTAATTAATTGAAAGAAACACGTAATAGAGTGTTACCATAGGAAATTTTCTTTTCATTTGTTTCAGATTTATATCATGGATACAAAGAAGAAGCTTACATTGAATTCAATACAAGCAATGTTACAAAAGATATTGACTCAACAAGAGGATATGAGAAGTGACAACTAACAGGTCTAAGAACAATTGGAAAGGTTAGAGAGGTATCTCCATCTGACCAAGGGAGACCCAACACATTCTCTTTAATGAATTAGAAGAAGAAGTAGATGAAGAAGGATTAACACGTGCCAATAAAGGCAAAACTAAAAATGGGAATTTAGGATCAATCAAGATGAAGATTCCAGTTTTCCAAGAGAAAAGTGATCTGGAGGCGTACTTAGAGTGGGAAAAGAAGGTTGAAAGGGTGTTCCAGTGCCATAATTATACTAAAGAGAAAAAAGGTAAAATTAGCCACCGTGGAGTTCACTAACTATGCTAGTGTGTTGTGGGATCAATTTACCTCCATTAGGCATAGAAGTAGAGAAGGACTAATTACCTCATGGTTTGAGATGAAAACCATAATGAGAAAGAGATATGTACCACAACATCATTATAGGAATTTGTACAAATTTTATGGCATTGAGGGAGAAAGAGGAGAAAGAGATTAATTTTATGGAGATTATAATAGCAGAAATCATAGAGATGATAATGTTGATCAAAATTTGGGAAGATATCTTGTAAGAAAACACTCGAGGTATGACTCTATTTTTTGTTCAATTTTAGAAAGTTTGAGTGATAAGGATGATAGACCTATTGTTAAGACTGAAATAGAAGAATTTAAAGATAAAAGTGAGAATACACCTAGTTAAATTAATAATATTGGGTGTCTTGAATGTCATGGATATGGGTATATTAAAGGTGAATGTCTTAAAGAAAAGGTGATAACCATTGAGAGTAGTACTGATGAAGTGAAGGAGAGCATTACATATGAAAATAAGTGTTAAAGTGAAGAAGTTATGTGTGAAGAGATTGTAGTAGAGTGTGAATCGAAGAAATATGAAAATGTTGAAGTCATTGAATTGGTTGATAAACAGGTTAAAGAGAAAAAGTTAGAGATTCAGAGCATCATAAAGAATGAGGAGTTGATGATTTATTATGATTTTTCTAACAATTTAAACCATCCTTTTTCTAGTCCTTTAAAAGTTCTTATGCAAGATTTTAAGCCATATAAAGATCCATTTAAAGATATGGTTATGAATGGCTTTGAAGATTTCCTTCCTAATAAAGTTTAAAATGGAGACGTTTTCAACAAAAGCATTTGTGTTTGATCCTGGAGGATTCCTGGATTTATCAACTTTAGAAGATGGGCTAGATTCGAGGATGAATCTTTTCGAGGAAAGGGGGAGTGATGTAAACCATACACGCCCGTGTGTTACTTACACACCCGTCTTTATATACATGGTCTAGGATACACCCGTGTCAATATTCAAAGCATCATCTCAATGAGACACGACTAGAAACACACCTGTGTACCCAGCTGTGTAGATTTCTGATTTTCAAAGCATCATCGAAACACACCTGTATATGAGGCCATGTTGGAGTTTGCCGAATTTTTTAAATTTTTCGTAGCTCGTATATGCCCGTATATTTCAAACACAGCTGTGTATCGATAAAACGTATTTTTATTTAATTAGGAATTTATTTATATTTTCTTTTTTAATTAGGAGTTTTTATTTATTTAAGAGTTAATTACATATTCCTATATGGAATTGGTTTTAAAGTTAGCTTAGGTTTAGGATTACAAATCTATAAATACTTGTATCAAACATCATTAAGTTAATAGTCGATTGATTTAATTCAAATTCTTAATTGAATTTTTTAAAGTTCTTGTGAGAGCTAAAATCTAAATTTACTTCGAGCGTGTTACAGTTTCAATCCTGATAATTAGAGGTGCTAGTTGTTAGATAGCTAGTGTTTTTAATTCCTATCAAAATTTATACTAGATAGATCCTTGGACAATAATCCTAATAGATTGTTATAGATCCTAGTTGTTAGATAACTAGTAAGATGCATCAGTTTTTAATAAAACCATAATAATGGATAGTCTCATCAAAATAATGGCTCTAATTCCTCGAAGCTTGCTTTAGACCATAGATTGATATATTAAGCTTGTACACTTTTGAGCTTTCCTCATATTCAAAACCCTTGGGCTGCTTTATGAAAATATCTTCCTCAACATAACCGTTAAGAAAGGCGATATTGACATCCGTTTGCCAAATCTCATAATCATAGTGTGCGGCTATGGTAAGAAGAATCTGAATAAATTTAAGTATAGCTACTGGCGAGAAGGTCTCCTCATAGTCAACTCCTTGCCTTTGGCGAAACCCTTTCGCTACAAGCCTAGCTTTAAAGGTCTCTACCTTCCCCATTTGCACCAATCTTTCTCTTGAAGATCCATTTACATCCAATAGGTACAATACCCTTAAAAAGATCAACAAGTGTCCAGACTTAGTTTACATACATGGAATCCATCTCAGTTCTCATTGCTTCAGGCCATCTTGAAGAATCTTTACCATATAAAGCTTCTTCATATACAGTAAGATCATCAATATGAATGTTTTCTTCATGAATATTCAACTCTTACATATCATGGATAAAACTGTATCTCTCTAGAGGATGCGATTCCCTATTAGATCTTCTAGGAGTCGGTGTGATGACATTCTCAATTAGAATAGGCTCTTTAGGTTGATCAACATCCATGTGATCAATTTGTAGGGATTCTTTAAATGACTTCTCATCTAACATTATCTTCCTTCTTTTGCCACCTTCCTTAAGAAACTTTTTCTCAAGAAATATGGAATCTTTGCTTACAACAATAACTTGTTCAGCAGGAAGACAAAAGCAATATCTTAAATTATCTTTAGGATATCTAACAAAGCTTCTTTTAATCGATTTTGCATCTAACTTATCTGATTTCAGCTTCTTGATAAGAGTCGGATACCCCCAAATCTTAACATGTTTAAAACTTGGTGTCTTACCATGTCATATCTCATATAGTATGGTAGAAATAGAACTAGATGGAACTTAATTAAGGATGTACGACGCCATTTAGAGTGCAAAACCCCAAAGTGATATAGGAAGACCGGTGTAGCTCATCATAGAACGTACCAAATCTAATAGGGTACAGTTATGCCTCTCGATTACACTATTCAACTGTGGTGTTTCGGGTGGCGTGAGATGTGATACAATGCCATATTCCCTAAGGAACTCTATGAACTCAGTACTTAAGTATTCACCTTCTCGATCCAATCAAAGAGTTTTAATACTCTTTCTGGTTTGATTTTCTACTTGGGTCTTGATGTAACACCCGCCCTTTTAGCATATGTATTTATGATGTATGTATTACATTTTGTGCATATTAGATAGTGGCTTTCATTTAAGTTTGAGAATGTACTTGTGTTGTAGAGATTGACTAAATGGTAAGATAAGTTTGGAGTTAATTGTCATAATAAAAAGTTATGGAGTATTAGGTAATATACCTACTTCATTAAGGAGCTAAAGAGAAATTGTGAGGATATTTGGTTATAATTATCCAGATTTATTATTATTATTATTATTAT
>CATIWO010029370.1:0-14086 GCA_949673435.1 Macaranga tanarius | reverse complement strand
AAACTATCCTACAAATAATTTGCGGAAAACAGCGGAAGAGCTAACCTGAATTATGAAATTCAGATCTGAAAGATGCACGAAAAGAACAAAATAAAAATAGGATAGGGTTCTAGGAGTCACACCTAGGCTTAGGAATCACACCTAAGGGAAAGTAGAATTGAATCAACACAATTCTAGAGCAAAGTTGCAGGAATCTTTAATTTTACTATGACTGAAAACTATCAAAAACTGATACAAGCCTAGGTATTTATAGAAATAGCAATCCTACAATCTAAAGGCTTGAAAGACTAAACCAAATCTTTGAAGGATTTGAATTCCTAAAAACTCCAACTAAAACTTATCATAATCTAAAAAGGTTAAGACAGTGACTCAACAATAACTTACCATAATCCAATAAGGATTAAGACAGTGACTTAATAAATTTCTAAAAACATTAAATAACTGGAAAACCAGAAAATGACTAAAATACCCCTATACTAATAAACCAGAATTTCTGCGACTAAAATACATTTTTGTGACTTAATAAACTTCCCATTCAGCTTTCTCATCTTCCCACATGTTCCAAACAAGTGCTTGAGCATTAGAACTCTTTTTGGCACATCGTTTGTATTCATGTTGCCAATATCATGCCCCATCAGATTGAATTTTTGATGTTGGGTTGTTGAGCATGTATGCATAAAAAGCTAATTTTGCTGAAAAAGAAGTAGAAATTTGGTAATGCGGGAGCAGGAGAGAATCTAGCATAAAGCCTAAGATGGTCACTTATTTTGATGGTGTTTTCAATTAATTTTATGAGTCTTTAATGTTGGATTGTGTTGGTTGCATTCTTACGGTTATCTCACCAATCTTTTTAACAATTGCAGGTTACTCCTGAGGATATGGAAGCATCCAGGATGACAAAAATATGCCACAATGACCCAATGAAGAATTTCCTCCCCTGAGTTCTGATGTGTCATAGAGGTAGGGAGGAAGGTTAGAAGCATATATGTCAACCAACTGTGCAATTTCCTCCTGTTGTGCAACTTTAAGTTGAAAAGAATGTCTACGTGGACGAGACCATCTAGGTTGCTGTAAAACTATATTATGAAACTATCTTTGCGTGATAACACCACGTGTTAATATGATGAATTTAGCTGAGTTTTAATTGATCTTATATGATAACCTTAGGTTGCTGTAAAACTTTTTGCTTTAATTGTATTCTTTACCTTGGATGCCATATTATTAATCGCTTCAAACATATAGAGGATATATCTGAATTAGCAGACTACATATTTGTCTTCAATAATCTGATATTCAATTTCAAGACTCTATTTACAGAAGCTTGCAAATAGAAATTTTTGTTTCTAACAGGACAAGATAGAAATTCACATAATGAAGATTTTAAAAATCCAAACACCATTTTATATATTTATTTTCATTTAATACTATAATGTAATTATTTTAATATAATAATCTTTTAAAAATTAAATAAATATATGAAAATAGAAAAAGCTTCCACTGTGGAAAGTAATCTATAGTTTATAATAAAGAGGCAAGTTGGTAGCGAACAGCATCAATAATTGTGTATATATTTTTGTTAATGACACTATAATTTATAATAAAGAGGTAAGTTGGCCTGCATGGTGCAGATTAGTTGATTCATTAAAAAAAATATAATCACAGCTAAGTCTTGCATACTGCACGGCAGATTAGTTGGCTCATTGACAATGGGCATGAAATTAATTCATTATTTTTTATAGCTCTCCATGTGCGGTCGGTGGATGCTAATGACACCATAATTTATAATAAAATGGCAAGTTGATAGCCAACTACTACATCAATAATTGCGTATATATTTAATCTACTTCTTGTCGTTTGTATCTGAACTTCCTCAAAATTGTCGTTTGTTTCCCTTTTTTTTTTTTTTTTCTTAATTCAATTTGTAAAAACAATTCTGTTTCTTTTCTGTTTTCTCATTTCTGTTGACTTACTTTGTGTTCTCAATCTCATAGCCATTGAAGTCGATCATTGTTTCAATCACCACAGCAGCTGTTGATTCTTTAGCGATGGAAATCGGACTTGCTATTGGAGGTGCTCTTCTCTCTCCTCTCTTTCAGATGCTGTTGGAAAAGCTGAGATCCAGTGACTTGCTCAATTATGCCCGTGAAGGAGACGTCCTTGATGAACTCAGGAAGTGGGAAGGGATGTTGGAGATAATCGACGCAGTTCTTGAGGATGCCGAGGAGAAGCAGATGACAAGCCAGCCAGTGAAGGTCTGGGTTGGCAAGCTCAGGAACTTGGCTTATGATGTGGAGGACGTACTTGATGAGTTTGCCACCGAGGTTCTGAGACGCAAGGTGGAGGATGTTGAACCTGTAGCTGGCACAAGTAAGTTAAGAAAATTCATCCCTGCTTGTTGTGCTACTTGCTGTGTTGGATCCAAAGTCAATAAGTTCAATGCTGAGATGATGTCCAAAATTAAGAGTATTTCTCAGAAATTTGATGAGATCATGAAACAAAAAGATCTACTGAATTTAGCCAAAGGAGAGTCTGCAAGGGAGAAGACTAGCCAAAGGAGAGAACCACTAGGAACGATCTGTTTCACGACAGAAGCCAATGTTTATGGAAGGGAGAAAGATCGTGAGGCAGTACTTGAGATGTTGAAGGCAGAAGCAAGCGATGGAGGATTCTCACTAATTTCCATAGTCGGCATGGGGGGACTCGGCAAAACAACTCTCGCTCAGCTGATCTATAATAATGATGCCACATCAGAGTTTGATTTCAAAGCTTGGGTTTCAGTTGGTGAGGACTTTGATGTTGTGAGGATAACTAAAACAATTCTTGAACTCAATGCTCCTGAAGACGATAATTTAAATTCAGTGCTATTAAAGTTGAAGGAGAAGTTGTCTAGAAAGAAATTTTTGATTGTGTTGGATGATGTCTGGACTGAGAATTATGACCATTGGACTCTGTTATGTGCTGCTTTTGAATCTGGGGCACAAGGAAGCAAAATGATTGTCACTACTCGTGATCAAAATGTTTCGTCAATGATGGGTGCTGCTCAGACTTATTTTCTGAAGCAGTTGTCATATGAGGATTGCTTTTCTGTTTTTGCCCAGCATGCTTTGCGAGCAACAAACTTCGATAAGCACTCCGAATTCAAAGAAATGGCTGAAGAAATTGTTAAAAGATGTAAAGGATTGCCTTTGGCAGCTAAAGCTCTTGGAGGTCTTCTACGAGGGAAGCAAAATCACCAGCTGTGGGCAAGAGTACTGAACAGCAACTTATGGGAAGAGAAAGAAACTGGCATTCTTCCAGCCTTAAGAGTGAGCTACTATCATCTTCCACCCCATTTGAAACGTTGCTTTGCTTACTGTGCCATGTTTCCTGAGGAATATGAATTTGACAAGGATGAGCTGGTCTTACTTTGGATGGCTGAGGGTTTTCTTCAACAACCAAGGAAGAATCAGCTAACTGAAGACTTAGGTCATGAATATTTTGATGAATTATTGTCAAGATCATTCTTTCAAGTGTCTACTAAGAACCAATCATCATATGTCATGCATGACCTAATGAGAGATTTAGCTCGTTCTGTTAGTCATGAAGCATCCTTCAATCTGGATGAGTGGAACCATGCAGAATCACTTGAAAATGATAGACATTTGGCTGAGTTGATCCCTGCGAAATCATTTGAAAATGTTCGACATTCTTCATTCACTCGTCACAGGCGTGACACCTCACAAAGATTTCAGGTCTTCTATGAAATGAAGAAATTGCGCACGTTGCTATCTTTACCAATTCTTCCAAAAGGTGGCTGGGTCTGGAACCATTTAAGTAGAAGTGTTTTGCATGATTTGGTGCCTAAATTAAAATGCTTAAGGGTGCTATCACTGGCTGGATATCAACTAGTAGAGTTGCCAAGCTCTATTGGTAACTTCAAGCTTTTAAGGTACCTTGATTTGTCCTGCTCGAAAGTTGTACGATTACCTACGTCCATATGTTTGCTCTTCAATTTGCAGACATTAAAACTATTTAACTGTGGAGATCTCATTGAATTGCCTGTGGATATTGACAATCTAATCAACTTGCGGCACCTTGATATAAGAGGTACAACAAGTATGGAACGGATGCCCCTTCAAATAGGCAATTTGGCAAATCTCTGTACCCTGACAAAGTTCATCGTGGGAGACGATTCAAGGCTCCAGCTAAGACAGTTGAAGAAATTTCCTCATTTAAAAGGGGAGCTTGACATTAAAGGATTGCAGAATGTGGTTAAAATTGAAGATGCTGAAATTACCAATCTAAAAGGTAAGCAGGGACTTGATAAATTGGTATTGGAGTGGGCTGGAGGTTGTGATGATCTGCATAATAGTGAGAATGCATCCCAGGTTCTAAAATTGCTACAGCCTCATACAAATGTCAAAAACCTCGGAGTTGCTTGGTATGGTGGTGCAAAATTCCCATATTGGCTAGGAGATCCTTCATTCAACAAAATGGTGGACGTCAAACTCAAAGGTTGTCGCCAAATCACTTCGCTACCACCACTTGGGCAGCTACCTTTACTTAGAGATTTGCGTATAAAAGACATGCCTGAGGTGGAAGAAATGGGTGTTGAGTTTTATGGCAATGGTTCTACTTCTTTTCCTTTTCTGGAGAATTTTAGCATTAAGGATATGAGTAAGTTGGCACATTGGTCTCCAGGAAAATTTCCAAAATTGCAGCGGCTTTTAATAATCAATTGTCCTTCATTGTTGGATAAAGTGCCTAGCTGCATTTCTTCTCTCCAAGAATTATGGATTGAAAGATGTCAAGAAGTAGTTCTGAGAAGTGTTTGCGATCTCACCTCTCTTGCTACATTAAAAATTTCTAGAATTGAGGGCCTTGTAAGTTTGCACGAAATGCATTTAGAGGGCTCAACGGCACTTAAAGAATTGTCCATTTCGAAATGCGACGAGCTGACACACTTGTGGCAAGACGGAACTGATGCACATAATAAGGTCTTAAGTCTCATTTTGTTACATATCGATTCCTGTAATAAGCTTATCTCATTGGTAGAAGGAGAGGAAGGGCTTTTGCCTAAAAATCTTCAAAAATTGTATATATATACTTGCAATCTGCTGGAGAATCTGTCCAATGGTCTGCAGAGCCTCACATCACTCAGAGATTTGACTATCTCATCTTGCAGAAATCTGGCGTCTCTTCCAGCAACAGGTTTGCCACACAGCCTTGAAAATCTCAATATCTCATTGTGTGATTCTCTGGAGGCTCTTCCTGAGGGAACAATAACAAAGATGCCTAGTCATCTTAAGACACTCAGGATATTTGGGTGTCAATTTCTCAAGTCCTTGTCCTTACCAATCGATGCTTTGGCTGATTCTCTGAGGACTCTTAATATTTGCTATTGCACAAATTCATTATTGGATTCGCTATGCAGTCTCCATCTCATGAAATTACAATTAGATGGGTGTTCCAAGTTAGAGTCATTCCCTGAAAATGGATTGCGCATCCCGACTCTTGTCGAGTTGATTATAGGTCGTTGTCGGAATTTGAGGTCTCTTCCCAGTGATTTGGATCACCTCACTTCTCTTCAACAATTAGTGATAAGTGATTGCCATAGTGTGGTGTCCTTTCCAGAAGGGGGTTTGCCTCCAAACTTAACAACACTTGGCATAAAGTGCAAGAATATGGCACAACCAATCTCAGAGTGGGGACTCTACAGACTCACCTCTCTGCGATCACTCGGACTGCAAGGTGGAAGTCCAAGTACAGACATGATTTGTTCTTTTCCAGATGATGATGAAGGTCACCTGCAGCTTCCTGCTTCACTAAATGATATTACTATCTGGGAGTTCTGTAACCTGGAATCCATATCAAGAGGCCTCCAAAGCCTCACCTCTCTTGAAATGTTACGGATTAGAAATTGTCCCAAACTCAAGTTCTTGCCAAATGAGGGCTTTCCTGCCGCACTCGGCAAGCTTGAAATCGGGGGCTGCCCCCTTCTAAAAGAAGGTTGCTCAAAAGATAAAGGAGAATTTTGGCCCATTATTGCCAACATCCCCTCCTTTCAATTGGATTAGGTATTAATAGCATGAAGGTTTCTATTTCACATTTTTGTTGTTTTGCAGTGTATTCGCAGACTTAGAGGCAGTGTTCATAGTCTTACAACCTCCAAACTAATTTTATTACCATTATAAAGTTGTAATTTCATTAGAATTGTAGTTTTAAGAATAATGGTATTTTGAATTAGTTCGAGGATTAGTAGCTACTAGCTATGAAGGTTTCTATTTCACTCTATATATCTTTTTTTTTTGACTTTGTATTCGAGGAAGTGTTCAAAATAAAATTTATGTATAAACAATTATACAACTATCTTTCAACAATTTTATCATTATTTTTCTCTACTTTAAAAATAATTTGACATAATATTTTTTAAAAATTATAGTCATAATCAACCATAATTATTTATTATAATTTTAAAAAATTATGGTAATAAATAATTATAGAAAAAATTTATTAATTAAATGTTAATATTTTTCTTCACTTTAAAAGTAATTTCACAAAATATTTTATTTTAGTTAATAATTAAAAAATTAATTAATTTAATTTTAAATCTTTTCTTACTAAATATTAATAAATGATCTAAAATTAAGAAAAATATTATTTTATGCAAATAACATAAATACTATTATCCAAAAATAAATCAAATAAATATCAATTTAATGTTTCGGCAAAATATAAACCAAAATATTCTTGCAAAGTTAAATGTTCCTAATTTCATCAAGCTTAATAGCAACTTGGTCAAGTAGCTTATTAATATCATTAGTTTTAGCAGATTCCCGTTTCATAAGCAGTTCTTAAAACAAAACAAGCTTTTGTTTGTTTACATGTTCAAGAATATTCTTACTTTTTTTGCTTCCTGGATATTATTCCCTCATCATTGCCATTAATGATGCTGTTATCAACTTATCATCAACCATTAAGGTCATCATGAGGTTGCCTGGCTTCACCAAGAATCTGTTGATTTGGATATGCTCATTAGTGTGTGACCCTTTTGTTGTTTGTAATTCAATTCCGTTACACATTCTAGCTCTGATCAATTGCAATTTATGCTCAAAATATTTTGTTTGTTTAACAAGAAATAACAGTAGGATTTTGTTTTAGAACTTATATTATTATATTACACTTATATATATCACACAAATTTTTTAAAAGCAAAATCCTAATTCTAAATGTAAATGAATTTAAGAAGTTTGAACACCTGAAAAAATCCTCTTTGAACGCAATTCCTAGTGCTACTTGGATTTCTTATATATTAGCATGATATGACTTAAAAATTAACCAAAAAAATGTAGGCCTAACTTTTTGTTATCCAACCTAGGCAGGTATCGAGCTGAAACTTCAAATGATGATCATGAGCCATTATTACCATAGTTACGGCACTTCTTGAACGTATAGGTCTAATTTGCCAAACTTGAAATTAATTTCGATATGGATAGTATTAAATAAATGTAACCATAATGATAGCCAACAAATTGATCCGCCCTTGTGTGGTTCATGTAGTTTGATATTATTTTTTATATATGGTCATGAGCCATTTCTCTTGTTGCTACTTTGCTGGTAAATTACTTGCAGCAGGATAAAACACCTACAGTTCACCTTGATGGGTTGATTTTCGAACATATACCAACATGTCCACCCGCCAAACAGGCCCCTCATATCCACCACTAATCTCATATGGTTGTGCTTCCTGCATATTTGTATTTTATGGATTCATATAGGCAAATCTCTTGTTTTGACCTCTGCCCGTCACAGGATTAGCATTCATCACTTTGAATTCAAAAGTTTTCTCCTCTCAGAACCCTTCCCTTTAGCCAATACAGTAACAAGATGATCAGCGCCAAGAAGCTTCTAGAACTGGCAAGGCAATGACAGAAACTAGCTGCTATGAGGCAAAAAAGAATCACGATACCACAAGCCATTGGAAGTGGGGGAATGAACAGTTGTAACACAACAGCAGACGATTTGCACTTCCTCTGGGGTATCTTAACAATGAAATTATTAGAAAGCGATTCAACATGGCTGAAGAAGAGTTTGGATTGCCAAGTACAGGGCCTCGTACGTTACCCTGCAATGCAGAATTCATGGAGTATGTCATTTCTTTGATCAAACAGAAGGTCACTGGAGATGTACAAAAAGCTTTGCTCATGTCTGTAGCTAGCTGCTGCTCATTGTCTTTCTATCTCCAAAATCAAGTAACAAGCAATCGAATACCATTTTGTAGCTTCTGAAGAGAAATTATCAGATTTGTAAACAATTCATACATGTAAACATGCAATCTTTAATCTTGAGTTCTTTTAATCAGTAGTTGCATCTACAAGAAAAGAATTTTTTACTGTTTCTGTGAAAAATGTGTAGCTAATTTTTCTCTATTAAAAAAAATGATACACTTGCTACATATATACTCAACACATGTTTGATGAGCTGAGCTGGCATAATAGAGTACTCTAGAAGTTATAGTTACAAAAAACTAGTTACAAGAAGATTAGAATCAAAATATGTTGTTGCTACCTAGTGAACTATTACTGCTCACTTTTACTATTCTTACTGCTGCTAATACTGGTACTGTATGTATGCTGTATTAGTTTCCCACAATTTCGCACTAACCTTGGTGATCTGTGCAAGAAAAATTCAACCCTTTTCACAGAACGGGGTGAGATTTATATAAGATATATAGGCATCAGCATAATATACATAAGAACTATGAAGTGGAATTCTCCTCAATTCTTGTGAATGGCTCCCCATCAAGTGAATTCTCCTTCTGTAAAGGTTTAAGGCAAGGGGATCCTCTTTCCCCTTTCCTTTTCAATATTGCAGTTGAACCTCTTAGCGCAATGATAGTGAAAGCTTGTTCGTTAAACTTGTTGAAAGGCATTCAACCTTTCACCAATGGTCCCTTGATATCCCATCTTCAATTCGCAGATGACATGCTGGCTTTTTGTGAACCTAATAAAGATCATATCCTTAACTTTATTCGCCTGTTGCGCTGCTTCTCTATTATTTCAGGTTTGGATGTGAACTTCCATAAAAGTACCTTGGTTGGTATTAAAGTTGCTGATTTTTCTATGGCAGATGTTGCTAATTCTGTCTTTTGCAAAATTGGTTCCCTCTCATTCAATTATCTTGGGTTACCTCTTGGTTCTAATCCTAAGAGATTGCGGACTTGGCAGCCAGTGATTGACAGAGTGGAGAAAAAATTAGCTTTATGGAAAGGTAAACTTCTTTCCCAAGCTGGAAGATTAACGCTCATAAAAGCTTTTGTGTCCTCTCTTCCGCTTTATTACATGTCTTTATTCACTATCCCATGTAAAGTGGCAAACAAGCTCAACAAGGTTATGAGTCACTTCTTCTGGTCCAGTGCAACGGAGGACCGCAAGCTTCACTTGATCAGGTGGAATTTACTCACCAAACCAAAATGCAATGGAGGTTTGGGAATTTTGGACATAAAGATTTATAATAGAGCTCTCTTGTTTAAATGGTTATGGCATATTCAAGATAATATTCCAGCAATTTGGAAAACCCTTGTAATAAAAAGATATGGTTCTTTGTCCTTATTAAATCCTAATCCCAATCAGATTAGAGGTTTATCTAAAATTTGGAAAGGTATTTGCTCTTCTACCCTCTCAAATGATAATGCATCAAAACTGTTTCAAGCCAATATTGGCTATAGTATGGGGAATGGAAATCTTATTAAATTATGGCATGACAGTTCAATTTCATATCAACTTTTGAAAAGTCTATTTCCTAATCTTTTTGCCATCTCTGATTGCAAAGAAGCTTGTATAGCTAGGACTGGTTGGTGGGATAATTTTAACTGGTGCTGGAACCTAAATTGGTCTCGAACTCTATTGGAAAGAGAATATGCTTCTCTCCAAGATCTCTTAAATCTGCTCAACACTGTTTCTCTATATTTAATGAAAATGGATACTCTAATTTAGAAACTTCACCCAAAATGTGTTTTCTCTGTTAGTTATGTCTATAAAACTCTGGTTGGGCATGATTCAACTGTTGAAACTCTTAATGCTCCTAATGTTTGGCTTAACTCGAAAGTTGAGCTTTTTTGCTACTTGGATTGTGTTGGTAGAATTCCTATCCATGATTGGCTTTTTAGATTTGGATTACTTCCTCTAGTTTAGAATCGATGTCCTTTTTGCAAACAATTTGGAGAAACAATTGAACATATTTTAATTCATTGCAAGATAGCTTTGAAGATATGGAGTTTCATGATAAATTGGTGGGGTTTTTCTTTTTGTTGTCCTGAGGATTTAACTTCTCTCTTTCATCAGTGGAGAAACCTAGTTTGTGGAAAAATTCAATCTAGATTTTGGATGATTATCTTCTTTGCAACTTTATGATCTCTATGGCTTTCTAGGAATGACATGATCTTTAACGATAAAAAGTTTTCCTTTGCTGATATTTGTGCCACTATTTTCTATAGATCAGTTTCTTGGTTCAAATGCTTCTATCCTTCCTTAACTTACTCAGGACTGGAATTAGTTCATAATGCTAATATTGTTAAATCTTGGCATAATCCAATCAGATTTCATCCCAGTGTACTTTGGCAGCCCCCTCCCCTTAACTCTCTTAAATGGAATACGGATGGTTCATCCATTGGTAAACTAGGTCAAAGTGGAATTAGAGGCATACTTCGAAATCACTTGGGATCTTTCATATGCCTATTCTCTTATCCCATTAGTGTAGCTAATTTAAATGAAGCTAAGCTTCGTTCAATTCTTTAAGCTCTTCGAATCACCTCCCAGCAAACCTCTCTCTTGTCTACCACTCTTAGAATTATCATAGAATCCGATTCTAGATCAGCAATCTCTTGGGCATCAGGATCATCTCAGCCTCCCTGGATTTTGAATGGCTTTATTAACACAATTTGAACCATTATGAACTTTGTCCCTCCCATCAGCTTTCTCTACATACCTCGTGAGGGCAACTCTATTATGGATCAGTTGGCTAAACAAGGTGTTGTCAGGCAAATAGATTTTATTGCTCATCTCTGAGTTATTTTTTATTTTATTATCTTTTATCTATGGTTCTTGTTTTGGTAGCTTCATTACTCTTGTATCTTGCTTTGTATCATTTGTTTTTAGTTTGTTTTTTTGTTCTATGATCGTTGTACTTTTCCAAGTTTTTTCACTTAGCATGAGTTTGCTTAGGTTTGTTCTTTTGGAGAGGCATATTGGCTTGGGTTTAGTTGCCATTCTCATGTTAAGTTTTTTCTGGATTTTATTATTAATAAAATTTTCTGCTTATAAAAAAAATAAATAAACTCACTAAGCAATGGCCCTATTCCATCAGCCAGTGACTCCTCATGAATCTTTTATTCTTATTGGATCGCCCAAAGTTGTAAGACAATTCCCCTACCATCACTTTGCCTCAATGTTCTGGGAATCACATCACCTTCAAGGGCTCGAAGTTCTGCGGTGGTTGAACCTTGTAGCATCACTTATCGACCATTTATCACGAACTGCATTTGCATCCTTCCGAAGTTCCATAAAATTAGACCAAAAGTACATAACCATTGTACTCCTAGAATAGTATCACAACCTTCTAAAAGAAATATAAAAAAATCCACCTCAATTTGGATGTCTTACAAGGTTAGTTGTACTCCTTTGGTCTAGGACTTGACAACCTCTCCCTATTGGCAACCACCACACTGAACAAATAATTTTTTATAGCTTAATTCTGGTGATTTTGGCAAATCTGTGGTGTAAAAAATTATGAGTATAGTCAAAATCAATTAAAATCGTTAATAGAATCTTACCAATCTGCGAGTGGACCTGCATGGTTTGTGGAGTTTGAATTCTACCCAAAGCACATAGAGAAATATGTTGGAGGTGAGAGCCAAAGAAATAAGAAATTAAAAGAAAAGAAAATTATCTTCAACTCTCACAAATTGCTTTAACAAGGCTGTTGTACATATAGAAGCAATATCACATATTTTATAAGAAATAGCCATACTTGGAAATGACATCTACACCTACTAGTAATAGTGTACCTTATTTTCAACCTTGCCTACAAGTAAAACACTAACTAATTTAGTTAAAAAAACTAAATTCTTCTAACTATCAAGCTAAGTTTCATTAGCTTCAATACTCCTCCTTGAAATTTGGCTTGAAATATCAAAATCTTTATCTTGGAGCTTTTTTTCATGGCCGTTGTTGTTGGAGCAATTGCAGCTCCCTTTTTCTTCTTCATTTGAACATCTGCAATTTTTTTCCTTTGCTGGAAACTCCTCTTTAATGCCAAGTCTCCTTTAAAAATCTGCACTTTAAAGACTTACTTAGGTTTGAAATTTTTAGTAGTTTAAGGACATAGTTAGGTCTAATCTTGGTCTGAAATTTTCTATTGCATTTTAAAGACATGCAGGTCCAAACTTGGTTCTAGAATCTTGGTTAGTTTAAATACTTTACTGGGTCCAATCTTGGTCTGAAATCTAGATGCAGTTTAAAGACATACTGGTCTTTTAAATCTTTGTCAGTTTAAGGATGTGGCTGGTCCATTTTAGGTAGTTTTCAGACATGCCAAGGTCCATAACTTCATCTCTAAAATTCTGTTACAGTTTAAAGACATGAAGGTCTGAAATCTTTTCTCAAATTTTTTTGAAAAAACTTTAGTTCTCAACATAAAACTTGGTGAAGTCACTTTAAACCTTGAACTAAAATCTAAAATTTCCTACAAAATCTAAAAATTTAAAGCTGATTTCTTAAAGAAATTCCTAAAACATTTTAATAATCTTGCTTTAAATGGTCTAAAATTGATAAGAAAGTAAAGTTAAAACATTTTACTACATAGAGCAACTGAAAATTTACAAAAAACTTCAAAATATTGCAGCAGAATCACTAAGTTTTAGAACTGAAATCTTTCTTTTTCTTCTTCATTTTCTTCATGGATGATGGCCCTTGCTCGAACTCTTCTTGTTTTCTCCCTACACTAACCACAGCCCATAAGAAGTGAGGCTCTGATACCACTATTGGAGGTGAGAGCTAAAGAAACAATAAACTAAAAGAAAAGAAAATTATCTTCAACTCTCACAAATTTCATTAACAAGGCTGCTGTACTTATAGCAGCAATATCACATATTTTATAAGAAATAACCATACTTGGAAATGACATCTACACCTACTAGTAATGGTGTACTTTATCTTCAACATTGCCTATAAGTACAACACTAACTAATTTAGTTAAACAAACTAAATTCTTCTAACTATCAAGCTAAGTTTTATTAGCTTCAACAAAATAGTGGGTGTTTCTTTTGTATACATTTCTCCTGTGGCTTCTTCACCCTCTTCATCTATTTCAATAAAGAACAATTTCTTGCATTTATGTCCCACCGTATACTTTTTATCACAGTTGTAGCACAACCCTTGCTCTCATCGCCTTTGGAGTTCAATTGGTGTCAACTTATGTATTGGAAATATCCTCTCTGGATTAGTGCCTTTAGAACCACTAGAGGTTAAGTTGTTCCATTGGTTTTTGGAGTTGCGAACTAAAGAGGAGAATGTTAGATTGACGGAGTGCCTTATTTCCTGAGCCTTGAGTTCATAGTTTCGTGCCAACCCAATTGCAGCAGACAGATTTTGAGCTCTCACATCAGCCTTTAGCCCATCCTCTAATAAAATGGGCTTTTTACCATTTTATGGTAAAAAGCTAAATATTTTATCATTTTGTGGTGATTTTCAAAATAATTCCTAATATATGGCGTTTTGCAAAAAAAATTCCTAATTTATGGTGATTTTTAATGAGGTGGCAGAGACTGAGCCATTCCGCCAGTCTGAGTGGTGGAATGCTCATTCTGCCAGTCAAACTCGCGGAATGGCAGGAAATTTTTTTTTAAGGCACTCCGCCACTTCAAGTGGTGGAATGCCTGTACCAACCGCCACGGCTGTACTGTTTTTTTTATTACATTATTGGCTCTGCCTGCATGGCAGAGCCAATAATGTATAATTTTTTTTTTAATACAATAGTTTTTGTAAACATTAATAATAATAATAATAATAATAATAATAATAATAATAATAATAATAATAATAATAATAAT
>CATIWO010029300.1:0-10396 GCA_949673435.1 Macaranga tanarius | reverse complement strand
ATTGAGTTGGTAGTGAGCGACCTCGACATAGATGATGCTTGAATGAAGAAGATAAGGTACAGAAAAATGAGCAAGAAATGATTCGTTGACGTTTGAAGAATTTTACCAGCTGTAGATGAGAAGTTTCATAGAGGTTTCTTCCTGTAGTATTCAATGTAGTTGGGATATTTTTTTTTTCATCATCCATTATTGGATAAATTGCACAAATGGTGTGTGAACTTTTCAATTTTTGCTATTTTGGTGGTCGAACTTTTCTTTTTTGCAATTGAGTGTTTGAACTCAGTATTTTTGTATCATTTAAGTGGTTCTGACCGGTGAAGGTGGCCGGAATGTACAATCAGCAAGTGTGGGACCCACTTTGACCACAAAAATAGTAAAAATTAAAAAGTTTGACCACCAAAATTGCAAAAATTAAAAAGTTCACACACTATTTATGCAATTTATCTTATAAGTTTATGCTGATGTGGAGAACTGAATGGTGTGCGAACTTTTCAATTTTTGCTATTTTGGTGTCAAACTTTTTAATTTTTGCTATTTTTGTGGTTAAAGTTTTTAATTTTTGCTATTTTGGTGGTCAAAGTGGGTCCCACACTTGCTGATTGTACATTCCGGCCACCTTCACCAGTCAGAACCACTTAAATGATATAAAAATACTAAGTTCAAACACTCAATTGCAAAAAAAAAAAGTCCGACCACCAAAATAGCAAAAATTGAAAAGTTCATACACCATTTGTGCAATTCTTCCTTAATTATTAAAAGACACCATCTCCACTGTAACATTAATTAAAGTTTTAATGTTGAATTTTCAATTTATTGGTTCGAGGGTACTCATTTTTCTTTCATTGTTGTAGCAAATGACAATGGTGTAATCTTTTTTAACGTTTTTTTTTTTCTTTTTATAAATTACTAAAATTCTATCAAATATATTAGAATAAATTACTTTTCCCCCTGAGTTTTGACCTAATTAACACCTTACCCCCTCTTGTTTGAAAATCGAATTTCTTCACCTTTGAGTTTTGATTCCGGTTATATTTAACCACTTCTGTTAGTATTTAGGGCAAAACTTAACAGAAGTCAATGAAAAAAAAGGTCAAAGTAACATTAAATAATAGAATTCCAAAAGTACCCTTAAAAGAAATATTTTTTTTTTATAGTTGCAGCAGCTGGCGCTCGCCAGCTGTTGGCGAGTGCCAAGCCTACCTCGCAGGCGGGCCAGACACTCGCATGCTGGCAAGCGCCCTCGCCTGGCGAGGTGAGAAGCCCTGCCTCGCAGGTGGCCTCTCGCCTGGCTCGCCAGAATCAAGTCTCCTCCTTGCCAAAGCTATTAAAGTTGCCTTTCTCTGCTCTTGTTCTGTGCCAGTAGGCATTGAACAACACCTTGATAGTGAAAGAAACAACTTGGGGAATGAAGAAGAATCAAGCTCTTCAGCAGCAGCATCAACATCATCTTTTTTCAATGTCATTGTTTTTACTAGGAAGCAATTATCACTCATATTAGATGTTAGAATAGCATTTCTGAAATTGACGCCACATGATCCTGAAATGCAGCTTAATTCGATTAAAGGCAAGTTGGCCACCTATTGGATGCATATGGTTGTCAAAGGTTTTTCCAAGTTGAAATGTATAGCTGATGCATCAATTGATGAGCATCAACCATGTAATCTTCCTTCCAATATAAAACTCAATGAAGCAGTGAGAAATATTTTCCTACACAGCTGCAGAAGCCATAGACAAAGATTGCTCCAAGTGAGTTCGAAGTTCAGCCCACTCAATTTAAAAACTCTCGAACTCCATGAAATTTTAAATTTGTGAGGGCAATTCAGAATTTTGCATACTCAAAGAAAGTCCATGTTCTATGCAAGTCCTCAAAAGAAAATTTACCTCATTGACTCAAAAAGGAGCCTCAAGTGACTCATCCCATACATCTGCGCTTCCATTTGACGCATCCTCAACATCTTCTTCCATTGAAAGCCTAATGTACTCCCTATATGCGAACCAATCCCACTCCGTTATAGTTGGATCCTCACGTTCCTGCTCACACCAAACAACTATACATTAGATAATGATAAATCTAGAAGAGAGAAACTAGCACCATTCAAATTTAATGCATACCTTCACCTCCCAAGAATCAGAAAACCAGCAGAACAATCAACATACCTGGCGAATTATAAATGGATCACGGCTTTCGAAAGCCATGAATTTATTGAGATTGAAAAGAATATTAAAAACATGCCCTGAAAAGCTTGCTTCTTTTCAAGTCCCGCGGTGTGATGTAACCTTCTCTCTGCATATAAAGCCAAATCACTACAAATGAATCTAAAACTAACAAAAAATTCCTGAATCCTAAAAATCAGGAAGAAACATATTTTTACCTCTGGTGAGATCATATCAACTATTTGGCACAGAATGTCCTCAAATAGCACCGCTTCCTGAGACATGCATTCCATACGGTGTTGCTGCTCCTCAAAAAAGAATTCCATTTCATCGTGAGTCAACACACCTTAATAACATGAGTGATAACATGCTATTCCAATATCTAGCCAAAGGTTTTTCATTAGAGTTTTCACAATAAATTCCACCCAAAGACAAAGAGAGTCCAAGGTTGATGTCTGTAGGGACTTCATTTTTCTTTTCTTGATTGATCATGCTCAAAAAATTCTTGGAGGGTCATTTTTTTGCATGGTAACATTCACTTTCCTAGTAAGTTCTGCCATAAAAAATCAAACTTGAGCTCTTCCTTATTATATCTTCCTCTTTTGTTATCAAATAGCAGCAAAAATCAAATTTTGGGCGTTTTAATCTTTACACATGCAACTTAACGATAATATAACCAAAACCTAATAGAAGTGTTTAAGTATAACCGAAATCAAAACTCAAGGGTGAAAATTTTTGATTTTCAAACAAGAGGGGCTACGGTGTTAATTAGGTCAAAACTCAGGGGGGAAAAAGTAATTTGCTCAATATATTAGTCCATTCATCTGGGTGGCCACGGTTACTGGAACTGCCGGTTCATGGTTCCACCTTAGGTGGAACCTAACCGAAACCGGCCTAACTCCGGTTCTGGGCCAATTTCGGTTCACAGTCCCGGTTCGACTTTTTCAAAAAATTTAAAAAATATTTTTTAATTAAAATAAATTATATGTATATATATATATATATATATATATATATATATGTGTGTGTGTGTGTGTGTGTGTGTGTGTTAACTAATTGACTAATTGATGTAAGCAATTGAGTTAACTAATTGACTAATTGATGTAAGCAATTGACTAATTGATATATATATATATATATATATATATTTGGTTTGGAACCTGAACCGGCAGTTCGGAACCAGAACCGCTGGTTCACGGTTCCATATGGGGAGAAACCGACCCTGAACCGGTCCTCCCCAAAGTTCCGAGCCGGTTCAGCCTAGTTCCGAGTTTAACTGGTTCCGGTTCCGATTCGGTTCCAGGCCGAAACCGGCCCATGGCCACCCCTTATGCGTTTTGGAAAATACATTATGGTATTTCTAAATTTTATTTCTTTTATAATACTAATTTATCATTCCATTAATTTTACTATCAATTTATACACTAATTTTCTTACACAATATTTTTTTTGGTCCTTAAGGTTTTGTATTTTAACATTCATACTATTTTTTTTATTTTTTAGCATCTATATTACTTTTTAAATTCTTCTTACAAATTTATATAAAATAATATTTCTCATATTTTAAATTTTTAAAAATAGTTTGAGATTTTTTTATATATTTTAATTCATAATTATATTGTTAAAATAACTTTGAATTTTTAAAAATAGATAGAAGAAATAAATAAAAAAATATAAAAAGACTTTAATATTATTATTACTTTTTACAATAGTTTATATTAAAAAAGTTTTGTTTTTAACAAAATTCATTTTTTTAGAATAAGATATTATGATTAAAAATACAATATGATAAAAATATTTTTTATAATATCTTTTATTTTAAAATTGAAAAAAAAATTTAATTTTTATAATTTTGATAACTTTTTGTGTTGAATTTGTTTTTGGTAAATGTTAATTTTTATTTTTAGATTCACCCATAATCAAATTTTCAGTTAAATTATTGTCAATAAATTTTTTTAATGTAAGTTTTGAATAGGTTTTCAAAATAATTTTAAAATTTTAAAATTTTGATAAGGGGTAAACTTAAATGAAAAATATTTAGAAAAGGTCCAATCAAATAAGTTATTAAAAATATAAAAGTTTGAAATATAAAATATAAAATTTAATTAAATAAAACTTAAAAACTACATAATAAATTTTTATTATAATGACTTTTTATCATAATATCATTTTAAAAAGATATGGCTTTTGTTGAAATAAAATTTGTAAAATTTGAAATATTTTGAAAACTAGCATTATTATAATTCTCTTTTATCTTGGTTTCTTCTTTTTTCTTTTTTTTTTTTTTTTTTTTTGCATTTTTCAGCAAATATTAATTTTTCATTTAGTTTCACCTAATAATCAAATTTTTGGTTAACTATTGTGATTAAATTTTTAAAATATAAACTTTGAGTAAGTTTTTAAAATAATTTAAGAAATTCAAAATTTTGATAAGGGGTAAACTTAAGTAAAAAAAAAAAATTGGCATTTGGAGAAGATCTAACCAAATAAATTATTAAAAATATAACATATAGAATTTATTTAGATAAAAAATTAAAAATTATATAATAAATTTTTATATATACACTTTTTTAATTTTAAATGTGAAAAATATTATTTTGTATAAAAATTTTAATTTTTTATTTTAAATTTAAAATACAAAAAAATATTTTTAATAAGAAATTTAAAAATAATATAGGTGATAAAAGTTTAAAATGGTATCAATGGTAAAAAGATACAACTTTAATGACTAAAAAGAAATATTTTTTGCAATAAAATTACACTTTAGTCCATGAAGAAATTGAAAACTAATGAAGGAATAAGTTAGTGTAACAAAATTAAAATTTAAGGATGTCATAATTATGGACGAGCCAGGTTCTCATAGGCATCAAAGCGATGCGATTACGACATTGAAGAACGGGTACCGTTTTTCAAAAGAGTAGTGTGAGAATCCTTTTGGAATGTCTGAATAAATCCTATATAAGGAGTCACCACTAGATGGCTCAGCAAAAGTGATACAACTTTAAGATTTATTGAAAGTCGTCCCCTAGTCAGAGAATTTAAATTTGGAAAATAGTTTCTACTTAGTTACTATCTCGTTAGGTAATACCCATTATATATTTCACATCACTGTAGTTTCAATATGATAATTTATATAAACAAGCACACACACATTCAGTCATCCACAACAATATATAAAGCAAGAATAAAGAATTATTTATAATTTCACATGGCTTTCGTAGAAAATACATGAAAAAGGAAAAAGTGCAGAAATATAAATATGGCCCTAAATCTAATAAATATCTATAAAATAAGGGTTAGCAAGAATATATATCTATCCATCCATCCATTCACACTATTCACATCATCCATACCATACATAAAGCAACCAAACATAGCAGATAAGCAAGAGATAGTTGTAATAACACCCCCCCCCCCCCTCCCCCAATTATTATTATTACTGTTGTTGTTGTTGTCATACATACATACATACATACATATATATATATATAAGTGTGTAGAAGATGGCACGGTTGGACAATTTGAAGTGGAAGAAATAAAAAGAAATTTGCCAAAAATGCAGGTACCGAACTGGTACTGCCTGCTTAAGCTACCAGCTGCAAAATTTCCATTCAGCCCCTGAACTCACTCGATTTTCACTATAGTGCCTGCTAATTTTTCATTTTTCATTCACCGGCCAAACCACCTCCAATCGATATAAACTTTTAACCATAACTCTTTCTCGACATCCTCTACATGCCTATAATTTTTATTTCATAAAAAATGGCCCATATTTTTGTTTAGCTTTGCCTTTGAAATTTCAGCCACTTGTTTTATCCATCGACCCACCTTTTTTGGCCACTGTCAACCTCTTTTGCCAATACTAGCGTGTTTCCCTTGTCTCTAGAAGTACGAAGACACCAACCACCCCTCTAAGTGTCATCGTTTAGGCTCTCAACAGAATTTAGTCGCTAAATTTCTATTTTTAAACCGATTTATTATTCTGGTTGTTGTTAGATGTGTTTGAATGTATATTTGGCTTTCCTATGATGTTGTGAACATGTTGGTGTATTTCGTTTGTTTGGATGACGTTTTCCGATGAGAAATCTGGTGAGTTCCAACTGTCGGTGGTGAGAAATAGTGATAAACCCGAAAAATTATGATTTTATTTTTAATAAATAGTATTAATTATAGAAATTAATTTTCGTTACTGGAGAAAAACTAAATTCCTTATAGATTAAGAGATAAAAATTTTGTATTGATTTCGGTGAAATTGTTATATTTCTATTTAGGTTAATTTAACTCGCTGAAATAAATTCTTTGACCTCAAATTCCATAATTGGAGCGTTCGTAAGTCGATTTTGTTAATTTTTTTAATTTTTAGTAATTTTCTAAAATTTCAGAAAATTATTAGAAATTTATAATTATTATTCATTAAATAAATATTTTCTATTATAGAGAGTTCAGAAGCAGGAGCTGCCGATCTTACGTCAGCTAATGCGCTCAATATATTAAATATTTGTTATAATTGCATGCGTGGGTTAATATTATGAAATATTTGTTGGAATTGCATGCATAATATAACTAATTAAATTTGAGGAGAAATAAGATTTTGTGCTATAAATGTTATTTATTTATTTATTATGATGATGAAAATATCATTATATTTAATCTTGGATAGCATGCATGATTTACATGAAATAACATGATTTAATTGTCTATTTCTAATAAAATTTTATAGAATTGCTTTTATTTTTATCTCATTTATTATATTTATCATATAACTGATTTGGAGAAACTTAACATGCTATTTGGTAGGCGTCACTAGGATAATGTATACACTAGTATGAATTTGTGTCTGATTATTGATTTGATTATGGGCCCTGGTCAAGTTGTGCTTTCTAGGCGGATATGTGATTATTATTGGATTGTGAACCCTAGTTGAGCGACGCTTGATGAGTGTGACATATGCATGTATTAAGCACTTCATTTTATTGCATATTTAGTCTAGAATTACATTATTTAGTTAGTTTTTAGTTAATTTAGTTATTTTTGTTATTTTATTTTAATTTAAGTATTTTTGTGTTAAATAGATAATTTTTGTTTAGTTTGTGATTGTAGGATGCATTTGAGAAGAGATGAAGATAGGGCTTGAAGATAAGGATAAGATTGAAGATTAAAGTTAAAAATCATCTTCGCAGCAGTGCACATGGCCATGCGCACGCCTATGCGCTTGCCCATGCCTGAATTGAAGAGGAATCAGTCACCAGTGCATATGGCCATGCGCACGCCCATGTGTCTACACACGCCCAAGTGCTTGCCCATGCATGATTCTAAGATTTCAGAGTTATTTTGATGTATGGGCGTGTCCAATTATTGCGTACCCGTGCATGATGATGTGGCAACCAATCAAAAATAGATTTTCAGCTGGAGTTTGGGTAGATAAGAGCTCATCTTTTAGGCCTATGATTAGATAGAGTTAGATAGAGATTAAATGACCTTTTCTCACTAGGAGACTTAGTCCTTTAACTAGAACCTTTTGTTTTTTATTTGAGGAGAGCTTCTCCTTAGTTTTAGTTCTGGTTTTTAGTTTTCTTTTCCTTTAGTTCTTCATAATACATTTTCATTTTGGTTTTTTTTGGTAGAAGAGATACTTGGCTTGAAGTTAGAAGAACAAGGCTTCCTTACATCATTTGGAAGGGGATTTTTCTTGTATCTTATTT
This sequence comes from Macaranga tanarius, assembly GCA_949673435.1. NCBI lineage: Eukaryota > Viridiplantae > Streptophyta > Magnoliopsida > Malpighiales > Euphorbiaceae > Macaranga > Macaranga tanarius. Next base: position 2,540 of record CATIWO010029300.1, on the reverse strand, counting down.
TTATTTCATTATGTTCAGAATGATTTTTATTTCTTGTTTGTTTTCTTTTAGTTTTAATATGAGTAGCTAAATCCTTTTTAGGGTTCTTATTCTGAATTGACTATGTGCTTATTATGATTCATACTAGGTTGCTAGATCTATTTCATTGGTTGTTGTTGAGCTTAATATCATTTTAGGACTGATTACCTTAAAATTGAATTGACACTACATGCTTAATCGAGAGATAGGTTTTGTAGGAATGGGAAATGACCTATTGGTTGCTTAGTTAGTTGAGAGACAATTAAGTGAATCAATATTGATTAAAGGTTGTGTTTAAAATTGGAATTAAAAGACATTAAGTTGGTGAGAGCCAGTAAACTTAGTGTTGATTAATCTCTAATTAATTATAAATTTATCTGAGAGAAAAATCTATAGTTTTTAAGATCCCTTCAAAATGAATTAGAGCTAGTGTAGACCTAATTGTATAATCAAACCTTTGAAATGGTCCAATTTAGAATAAGAACCCTAGTTTTTAATATTTGTTGAATTCAAATTTTACTTTAGCTTGTTCTGGTTTTAGTTTTAAAAAAATCTAAACTCTATTTCGTAGTCTAAATAATCAAAGATTATGAGTATTGCAGTATTCAACCTACAATCCTTGTGGGATGATATCTTTATTACTACTTGATACGATTCTGTATGCTTGCGGATTAATACACACGTCAAGTTTTTAGCGCCGTTGCCGGGGATTGGCAAAGGATTGATATTGTTAAGAAAATTTTATTACTTGATTTAGACGTTATTTTTATTTTTATTTTTAATTATGGTATTGCAAGAATTTGTGTTGGTTGATGCACAGCACACGAAGTGCAAACAAACAAGGACTTGAATTTATACCACTTGATTTAGAGCTAGAAAACACAGTTCATGAGAAAAAGAAATAAACAATCATACCTCGACAATTGCCAAGTAAAATGGACTTAAAAAATGACCCACCGAGACAACAAGTTCTTCAAAATCCTCGGAATGGTCAGAGAACCATGTGAGATTTTATGAGTCCTAATGTGCTGGGTGATCAGACACTAATTGTAAGGCCGGCAGTAGCAGCAAATAACTTCAAAATCAAGCCGGCAATGATTCAAATGATCAAAAACTCACCATTCAATGGGCTACCACATGAGGATCCATTTGGTCATATGTCTAAATTCTTGGAGTATTGTTCTACCTTCAAGATGAATGGAGTACAGCCTGGTGCAATCCGGTTGATCCTCTTTCATTTTTCCCTAATGGATAGAGCAAAGAGATGGTTTACAAGTTTGCCACCCAACTCCATCAACACTTGGCAAGAGCTTTACACTGCCTTTTTCAACAAATACTTACCACCTGCAAAGGTGTTGAGAATCAGAAACGAAATTAACTCTTTCTTTCAAATAGATGATGAAATATTCTACGAGTACTGGAAAAGATTCAAAGACCTTCAGAAGCAGTGTCCACCTCAGTTGATTCCTACATGGGATTTGGTGCAATCATTTTACAAAGGAGTCAATCATGTGGTTAGAGTTAACATAGATGCAGTAGCTGGAGGTACTATTATGTCAAAGATATCAGAAGATGCTTTGAATCTCTTTGAAGAAATGGCCAATACACAAAGTCTATGGTCAAATGAAAGGACTATTACAAAGAAAGCTGGAGCCATAGAAGTGGACAGTTTGACCATATTAAATGCAAAGCTTAATGCTCTGACAAAAAGGATGGACAAAGTGAACGTTAATGCAATATCTACATTATCTTCATCTTGTGAATTATGTCAAAGAGGTCATCCTACAATAGAATGTCAAATGATGCAAGGAATGTCCATGGAGTGTGTTAACTATATGAGCAATTTCAAAGGACCTCAAAACCAAGTATATGGTAACACTTATAATCCTAGCTGGAGGAATCATCCAAATCTTTCCTGGAGCAATCAAGGAAATAACCAATGGCGACCACAAGCACCACTAGGATTTGGAGGGCAGAATGCACAACAACCTCAACCTCAATTTCACTATGATAAAGGTTCATCCTCAACTTCCACAGAAAGTAAGATGGAAAAATTCATGGATGTAATGTCAGCAAAGATGAGTCAACTAGATGAAGCTCAAAAGAGAATGAAGCAAATGATTCGAAATTATTCTTCTTCTATTCATAATTTAGAAGTGCAAATGGGGCAGCTAGCAAATTCCTTAGCAACAAGGAATCAAGGTGCATTACCAAACAATACGGAGAAGAATCCAAAAGAGCAAGTAAAGGCTATCAGCTTGAGAAGTGGTACAGAGATCCAAACTCCTAAAGCAACAATGGAGTATGAAGAAAAGAAGAATGCAGGAGAGAAAGAACAGGATGATAAAAGGGCTGAGACACCAAAAGAGCCAGAACTGAATGAGGAGAATAAAGAAAAAGCAAAGCCACCACCAATTCGACCATATGAACCTCCAGTACCATATCCACAAAGGTTAAAGAAAAAGGAGTATGATCAGCAATTTACAAAGTTCTTGGAAAGATTCAAGACACTCCACATCAAT
>CATIWO010029293.1:0-18217 GCA_949673435.1 Macaranga tanarius | reverse complement strand
TAGCGACGGATTTACAATTCCGTCGCTAAATTAAATTTTAAAATTTGAGATTAATTATTATTTATTTTATTTCTAAAAAAATATTTTGTTTCTGAATTTTATAATTAAAAATAATATAAGTGTTTATGAAGTAGTCATTTTGAAAATAATATTTAAAAAAAATTAAATATTTCTATAAAAATAATGTAAGTGTTTATGAAGTAGTCATTTTGAAAATGATATTTAAAAAAATTAATTTTTTTTAAAAAAATAATATAAGTGTTTATGAAATAATCATTTTGAAAATGATATTGTAACAAATCAAATTTTTGTATTTTAATATGATAATTTTTTATAAAATAATCATTATTTCATACTAATCATATAACTTTAAATAATTATTATTTCATATTAGTCTTGTGCCAATTAATTTTTATCAAGTCCGGCCAAAAATAATAATTTTTGTCAAATACATGAGTCACCTATTAACTTTATACTATTAGTAAAAATTTTATAATATCAAATAAAAAAAATTTAAATTATTAAATATAATAAAAATTTTGTTAGTAATAAAACTATATAATTTTTATAGAAATTAATATTAACATTAAAAATTTATATTAAATAAATCTAATTAAAATTACTATTGTAACTCTCTTCAGCTCGGCTCTGGTATTGAATAAATATAACTAAAATTTTTAATGTTTAATATTTTCAAAACTATGTAATTTTAATTTTTTAAATAAATATAATTAATAATATTATTTAATTAATATATACTTTATTTTTATAAAATATAAAATAATATATATATTGTCAATAAATATATTATCCTTGCGCACCAATGAAAAATAAGAACTCTAATAGGCTATTGTCGGCAGCACCAATCTTGCCTCTATTCATTAAATTCATTAAAAAAATGAACAAAAAATAAAGGCTCATCAATCCAATTACTTACCTTTATTCTTTTATTTTTTTTCTTTTGCTTGAAAACTTTGGAAACATAATAGGGTCTGCTTTCGTTTGCTGAAAGCTTTCGTCTATTTCCTGATGAATGAAAAAACTAATGTATGATGTTAGCATCATTTACCACTATCTATTATATTATTACTACAATATATTATATTAATTTAAAATATAAAATATAATTGATTTTTAAGTAATTTTATTACAAAACTTCGTAGTTTTGATTTTAATGTTATTAAATGAAACATAATATGAATGAAAAAGCTAATGTATGATGTTAGTACCATTAGTTTTAGTATTATGAGATGAATTTAAAACTAATATTTATAAGACTATGTAAAACTAGTACTTGTATTAATTATTAAATATCAATTAATTGCTAACTATTGAGTATTAATTATAGCAAAAATGCTTAGTGAATAACTACGTATATAGTTTAGTATATACTTACAGTATAGGTATCAATAACTATGTACATAGTTTAGTATATAATACTACCACTAAGTTTAAATAAATTTAATTTACAAACCTCTTAACTAAAACTAATTATGTATTTATAAGAAATTAAATAATTTTTTATATAGATTAACATTAATAGAAAGTATTAGTATTGATAATTTAAGTTAGTAGTAGTAGTATTATTATTATTATTATTATTATTATTTATTATTTATTATTTATTATTTATTTTTTGTAAATGTAATTTAAATTAATTAATAGATTCAATATTTAAGTAAAATAATTTATTATGAAATAATATAGTGATAATTTTTTTCGTTATATGAATAATTCTATTAATTATAGTAATGATAAATTTAATTCTAACTAATTTTTATTTTTATTGTAATGAATTTATATTTTAAATAATATATTAATTTTATAATACAAATTATATGAAATATAAAATTATGTTATAAATTATATATTTAAATTAAAGTCATATACCAATTAAATATATATAAAAAAAAAGTAATCATAATTTCATCTCTAAACATGAATTACTTATAAGGCCTTTGGAACTGTATAGTTTTAATTTAAGTTTTAACTTAAATCTAGGAATGATTAAATAAAATTAATTTATAATTTATAATTTTAATCAATATAATATATTAGTAATATGGTAGATACTGATTACTAAAATTAATAGAATTATTTATATAACAAAAAAATTATTAATAGAATTATTCATATAACAAAAAAATTATCACTATATTATTTCGTTTAAACTTCCTACTTCCTTATAAAAATAACATATTATTTAAAATCTAATCCAATTATACTATATTTTGCATTTTTTCTTTTCCAATCTAACCCAATTATAATATGTTTTGCATAATAATAAATATTCATTTAGATAGCAAAATGATGAATTTATAAATATTTTTTGACTTAATAGAAAATATTTTTTTTTTGAAATTATTTAAAAATAAAAAAACGTCTTAATTCTATCTTTATTTAAATAGTGCTCATAGATATATATTCATACTTTCCTTTTTTCTAAAGAATAGCTAGTTTTTAGAGAGAGCAGCTACCAACTACTGAATAGAACAACATTCCTTCTTTTCATTTGAGATCATTTTTTGTTTACATTTCATTGAATATTTTTCATTTGTTATATTCTTCTAGTCGATTGGTTTATGAAGATTGAATTCAAGAATAAAGAATTGTAGCTGTAGATTTTCTTTGAAAATGAAGTTATTCAGGGGTTTTTCTTGTTATTTATTTTCTTATTTATTATTTATTGTGATCATTATGATTTGTCAATTCTTTATATTTGTTATTCATTTTATGATCAATATGAGTGTCTAAATTCTTTTAGTTAGGGTTTTTAGCCGATTCAATATAGATCTAAATTGTTTCTTTTCCTAAATAAATTAATATTCATTCTTTGATTGTTATTGTGTTTAATGCTTTCTTTGACTTTATCACCCACTCAAATGAATTACAGAATATGATTTGATTGAGAGATAGATTCTATTAAACAACAATCTATTAGCTCTTAATTAGTTGAGAAATAATTAAATAGCTAATATTGCATGAAAAGCTGTGATTTCGAGTTGTTTTTATTTGGTTATTTGATTTGGTAAAAGCCTTAAAAGTTGATTAATCATTAAATTCAACTAATTATAAAGTTACATGAGAAATAATTTCATGATTCTAAAGAATGCTTGGAAATTGAATAAATGTTATAATTGATGTCTGGATTTGATTTGTTTTTATATTGAAATTGAACTGTGGTAACTTTTAATTTATTAAGTAAAGTTTGATAAATTTAGGTTGAATTGCTTTTGGTTTAATTTGCAAATTAAATTAACTTTAATTGTTTAAGCAAATATTTAACCAAAAGTAGTTCATTAGTTAATTCTTCAAACTATGTGGGACGATATTAATACACTGCATATGATCCGTACTCTTGCGGCGGTAAGCATCAAGTTTTGGCGCCATTGTCGGGGACTAAAAAAATTAATATTGATATAAAATTTGTGTTGTCTGCTTTAGACTTTTTATTTCTATTTCTCATTCTGTTTTTATTATCTTTGTAGGAATTTTTATTTGTGTATGCACACAACGCGTAGTATAAACAACCAAAGAGAGTAGTATTACCACTAGATTATGAGATAGAACTTTTTATAGGAGGTTTCGTAGGCAAAGAAGCAGAATGAATGGTGTGAACAAAGGTGATGTTAGAGATGGCTAACCAAGGTATCAAAATGGGTAACATAGGCAGAATGGCCAAAGGACCATGCGTGATTTTATGAGCACCAATGTTTAGAAGGACCAAACTCCTATAGTGAGACCAGTGGTGGCAGTTAATAATTTTGAGATCAAACTGGAAATGATTGAAAACTCTTAATTTAGTAGGATGCTATATGAAAACCCTATTGGGAATATGACGAAATTTTTGGAGTATTGTGCCACTTTTAAAATGAATGGTGTACCTCAAAGAGCCATTTGATTGATGCTATTCCATTTCTCATTAAATGAGCAGGTAAAAAGGTAGTTCACTAGCTTTCCTTCCAACTCCATCAATACATGGCAAAAGCTCTACACAACCTACTTTAATTAGTACTATGCACTAGGCAAAGTTTTGAGGATTAGGAATGAGATCAACTCATTCTTTTAGAGGGAGGATAAAAACTTATACAAATGCTGGGAGAGATTTAAGGATCTGTAAAGACAATATCCACCACACTTAATACCGGCTTGGGATCTAGCACGATCGTTCTATAAGGGAGTCAACATAACATAGATGTAGCAAGTAGAGGGACCATCATGTCTAAGATGTTGGAGGCTATATTGGACATTTTTGAAGAGATGGCAAACACTCAAAGCTTATGGTCAAATAAGAGGGCTGTGCTAGGAAACGTAGGAGCTTTGGAGGTAGATAGTTTGACAATAGTTAATGAAAAATTTAATGCATTGACCAAGAGGATGGAAAAGATGAACATCAATATCATTTCGTTTTCTTCTTCATTATCATGTGAGCTATGTCAAGGCGAGCACCCTACTATTGAATGTCAGTTGATGCAAAACTTATCCATGGAGAATGTGAATTATGTAGGCAATTTTAACAAGGGTCAATAGCACAATATAATGCATGGTAATACATACAACTTAAATGGGAGGAATCACACAAACTTCTCATTGAGCAACTAAGGAAATAGTCAATAGAGACCTTAAGCTCGACCAAGATTTAGAGGGTAAATGTGCAATTTTAAAATTTGTCTAATTTTCAATAAGACAATATAGTAAGTTCATTAAAGAGCAAAATAAAGAAGCTTATATATATGATGGCTTCCAAAATAAACCAGCAAGATGAGGCAACCAAGAGACTTAAAGAGAGATTTAAGCAAATATGATAATTAGCTCATGTTCGGAAACCATTCTTCTTCAATTCAAAATTTAGAGATGTAAATGGGGCAATTTGCTAATTCCTTATTTTCAAGGAATTAAGGCACACTTGCTAGTAACACAAAGAAGAACCGTAAGAAAAATTTAAAGATAATCACCTTGAGAAGTGGAACAGAACTTTAGTTGCCTAAAGAAAGTGGAAACACTCAGACATAGAAGAATGATGAAGACAAGGACGATGATTGGGTTGAAGTGTAGGTTTAAGAAGAAGATGTATAAGGTAAGAGTTAAGAGAAGGAGACAACACCTCAACCTAAACCCTACGAGCCACTAGTGCCTTATCCTTATAGGTTAAGAAAACAAGACCATGATTAGCAATTTATAAGGGTTTTGTAAATTTTCAGGAAGCTACACATCAACATTCCTTTTTTGGAAGCCATAACCTAAATGCTAACTTATACAAAATTTCTAAAGGAACTGCTTTCCAATAAAAAGAAGTTGAAAGAATTTAAAACAATCACCTTAAGCAAAGAGTGTAGTGCCATTATTTTCAATAAGCTTCTTATAAAGCTTTAACATCCAGGGAGTCTTACTATCCCTTATGCTATTGGTGATTTATAATATTGAAAATCTTTTTATAATGCTGGTGCTTTCATTAATTTAATACCTTTATCTATTTTCAGGAAGCTTGGATTAGGAGGACCAAGACCTACTAATATGTGTATATAGCTTGTAGATAGAACATTGAAGAAACCAAAAGGCATAATGGAGGATGTATTGGTGAAGGCAAAGAAGTTTAATTTCCTAGTGGATTTTATTATGCTCAACTTTGAGGAAGATAAGGACGTTCCTTTGACACTAGGTATGCCATTCTTGTACACAGTAAGAGCAATTATTAATGTCCATGAAGGAACTTTCATATTGAGAGTTAGCGAAGAAAGCTATAAGTTTGACTTATGTATGAGAATAGCTAAGGTTGATCAATATGTTTATAAAGTCCAACAACAGAGGATGGCAAAGTCTTATGAAATGGAAGATATTAAGAATTATTTGCAAGTACAATCTTCTAAGAAAGAAGTACTACTAAAATCCTAAATCCCTACCCTTATTACCAACTATCATCAAACACCAAACTTATACCTCCCTCTATAATTAAACCACTAAAGACCTTAAGCCCTTACTCCTATATTTGAGGTACACCTTTCCTGGAGAATATGAAACTTTACCTCCAAACTCAATGAGGAGCAAGAGACCCTTTTGGTGAATATGTTAAAGAAGAGGGTCAAAGCACTCAGATGGTAGATTTCAGATATCAGAGGTATCAATCCATCATACTGCATATATAAGATACTAATGATGGATGAACACAAGCCCACCATTAAAAGGTAGAGGAGACTTGACCCAAATATGCAGGAAGTGGTAGAAAAAGAAATGATGAAGCTCTTGGATGTAGGGATCATCTATCCAATTTCAAATAACTCATGGGTCAATTTAATTCAGTGTGTGCTAAAGAAAGGAGGCATGACCATAATGGAGAATAAATAAAGAGACTTAATTCATACTCTAGTGGTCAATGAATAGAGAGTCTGCATTAACTACAGGAAATTTAATATAGCCATAAAGAAGGAACATTTCCTACTTCCCTTATTAATTAAATATTGGAGTGAATTTCATGCCATATTTTTTTATTATTTCTTAGATAGGTATTATGGGTAAATCAAATAGCTATCTCTTTAGAGGATCAAAAGGAAACCACCTTCACTTGTCCCTATGAAAAATTTGTCTATAGGAGGATGCCATTCGGTCTATGCAATGCACTAGCCACTTTCTAAAGATGCATGATGGTTATTTTTGCTAATTTAGTGGAAGACATGTTGGGTTACGGGCAGAATATCCAATCAGATTGGAACATTAACGCAACGGAAATTAAAATTTTATAACCCTTAACCCACCAAGGATCACATGCATTAATAAACGAAAATTACCTCTTGTAGATCGATTCGTCAAGCCTTCAAGTACTACGTTGGTTTATTCGGATCTTCAAAGGTGATGCCTTTCTGAAAAACGACCACCCTCTACAAGTATCCACACACAAACAAACAAAACCAACGATCTTGTTGAATGCTAGTTCAAATTCATTTTTCTCAAATACCGAATCTAGGGTTTTTCTTTTCTCTCTCAATGTTTCTGTATATTCAATGCAAAGATGACTAAAAATATATATATCACGCACACTTATGTAACCCTTACATATAATACATATATATATATATATATATATATATATTATTCTGCTAGGGTTTTAGTCAAAAATGAATTTTAATTATTATATATTTAAAACTCTTTTAAATAATAACAATTTAAATTCAAATCCTTATCAAATAAGGAACTTTTATTTTTTTTAACTAAATCCTTATTAAAAATCTTTTACAGATTATTTCCTTATCCAATAAGAAAATATAACAAATTAATCATTTGTTATAATTTAAATCACGAATTTAAATTTTTCCAAAATTAAATTTGAATTTAAATAATAACTAATTGTTTGTTTAAATTACGAATTTAAATTTTCTCAAAATTAAATTCGAATTTAAATAACAACTAATTGTTATTTGTAATTTAAAATAATCTCATCATTTTAAATTACTACAGAGAGTGAAAAACCATAACCGTTATTATTTGTTCTTAATGTGCGACTCTATAGGTTCAATTAACATTGGCAGTAAGACTAAATCACATTTTGATCCTACAAGTCATAAGTGGTCTCTAGCAAGACATTATGACTACCCAAGTTAAATGTAAAGCTCATGATCCGAGACAACCTTAATATAGCTAATGACATAATCCTTTTGTCTCATGATATCTTGATAGAATATAAGGCATGGACAAAGTCAACCTTATATCGCTCTATCTTTGATTTCTCGAAATCCAATTAGACTGACTAAATAAATGATATTAATCTCCATTAATTCATTTGAGCACGGCCATGCATTTCTCAGTCTCAATCGTCGAGGGGCCCAGAGATATCTCTCTTATAATAAGAGGGACAAATTCCATCTTAATCACTTATATCTCACTACATAATTCTGATTATGTTCAAGCATAACCTTTATAATCATCCGATTAAAGACAACATTTGATTATGTCAAAACACAATATTCCTCATGTTGAGAACTATAGCGATCTCAGGTCTAAGGATTTAATGACATAACTACTAGAGATTAACTTATGACTTTAATCCATGTATTAATCTCAAGACGGGTCTGTCCAATATTTGTTCTCAACAAATACATATAAATTTGATTTGTATCTCATACACATATTCATCCCATGAATATCAATCCAACTTTATACTAATCTTAATTCATTGTTATTCCCATAACAATAACTGATCAAGGACATTTAGAATAATTAATAATATTATTCAAGGACATTATTATATAATAAACATGCAAATCATCATAATAATAAATTCTCATAAATAGTCAAAATACCATGTCCACACAATAGGCCTAGAACACTATTACTAACACTTATACCCAACTGTAATTTTATTAATAGCTTTAATGTCCATACACATGCACCGTCTTTCATCTTTTTTAGCGTCAATAAGGCTGGAACTACACATGGACTCATGCTCTTCTAGATATGCCTCTTTCGTAGCAACTCCTCCACCTTCTCTTTTAGGATCTCATTTTATAATAAGGCAAGTTTGGCAAACTATCTCTAGAAATTAAGTCAATGTGGTGCTAATATTCATCACTGGACGTAGCCCATTTGGTAATTCTTCTGGCATAATCTCATTGAATTCCTTTAGTAATGGTGTGACTGCATCTGAAGGCTTTACTACTTTCTACTCCTTATTAGCAGTCAAGACTTATTTTATAATTAAGGCATGAACTTCTTTGGTCTCTTTACATACAACTTCTATCTCACATTCTGGATGGGTAAGAGTAAAGAAAGTTTGCTCCTCCACTTTTGAGAGGATTTCCCTTCATAAGCAACAATGTGAACTTTGTATCATCCTTTTCTAGTCTGTAGACATTCTCTCTCCCTGTATATTGTGCATTGATGTTATACTGCTAATGTCTTCTAAATAACAAGTGACAAACATCTATGTCTACAATATCATAACATACCTCATCCTTATAATTGTTAATAGAGAAAGGTACCTTGCATCGTTGTATCACCTGAATCGTCTTAGCAACTTTAATTCATCCAATTGAGTATAGATTAGGAGGATTTTCTACAGGTATTTGGAAGGTCTCAATAGCATCTCTTATAATTATATTCTCACAGCTTCCACTATTAATAATCAAATCAAACAAGTGATTATTAATAGTACACTTAATTCAAAATAGCTGATGTCGTTAGGTGTTATCCTCCTGCTTTGGCACTAATATTAGTTTCCTTACCATATAAGCATGCCCTTCATCATCTTCCTTGTACTTATCATCATCATCACCTGAACTGTAACAGACTTCATATATTCTTCTTTCTTCTTGTCAATCATGTGGACTGATGCTTTTTTAAGAGGACAATCAGTAGATTGGTGTTAGGGTTAGTTGTACTTGAAGCACTTTTTAGATATTGACTTGGCATAGGGATTTGTGGACTTTTGCACCCTTTTATTTTCTACCACATTTTACTTCTTAGCAACTTTATCTTCTCAACACTTATCATTGTGTGTTGCTACCTCTTACATTGCTTTACTTTTGTCAATAGTTGCCTTATAGTTGTCATTACTATAACTCCTACAAAAGGAATCATATCTTCACTTGTTTAGCATCATCAACTCTGCTTTCAATGCCATGTTTTTTGGCTCATTCAAGTTGTGTAGCTCATGTACACTTATTTTGTCTCTGATTTGAGGCTATAGGACCTTAAGGTACTTAGCCACTTATTGACCTTTGCTCTCCTCAGGTGTTCTTTTTCACTAACCTCATGAATTCTGTAATATAATCATAAATTGAACTTTGACCTTAGTGGAACCATTAATATTATTGAAACATAATTGTTCATAGTCAGGTGGAAGAAAATTTATCCTTAAGAGCTACTTCATCTTATTCCATGATCTAACTAATGCTCTTCTTTCATAGATCCTTCTATTCTATAACCTTTCCTACCAAGCAGAAGCACCACCTTCTAATTTGCAAGCTACTAGCTTCACTTTTTTCTCTTTTAAGATATCTATATACTCAAAGAATCAATCTATCTTTGCAAGTCAATCAATAAAATCTTCAATTTTTAAATTTCTATTAAAGTAAGAAATGTTTACCTTTAATTTGAAATCATTATTGTCATAATCATAAGTGTTTCTATTACTGTCGTAATATCATGGAGGTCGATAGTAGTTAGACAGGAATTCATCTTCTCATTTGAATTTTCATCATAGACTTATTGTTTATGATTGAATGCAAGAACAGGTGCGACATTTTCTCTTAGATGTTACCTATCACCATTCCCACTTCTGTTGACACCTACTGCCAAGGCTCGGAGTTAACAAATAATATCGTCAAAGCATTACTTCAAATGTCGTAATTTGTTATTTACCCTTTACTCTAAGGCTTTCAATGTCACTTCTTGAACCATGGGTCTAGTTCATAAGACTTTCATATCCTGATCACCGTCATGGATATGATTGCTAACTCTACTATTGTCACCTACCATCGGATTGGGCGAGTTGCCTGCTTTGATACCACCTGACGCAATGAGCAAGCATAAAAATAAACAAGCTCAATGCATAACTAAGCCTTAAAAAAATAGACAAGTTTCACACATAGAAACTTAAAACAATTTTGAGAGCAAAGTGATTCTATTATTTCATGAATGAATAATGCGAACATAGACTACTTAATTATAGGATGGCAACCCCTTTACTACAAAAGAAATAAAATAAAGTCTTAACTAAAATACGAAAGTCAAATTCTAGCTAAGATAGGAGTACTAAAAGAAAAATAAAATAAAAATCTAAATTAATTAAGAGACCAAATAAAAATTCCACAAACTAGAAAATAAAATAGATCTTATAAATTATGCAAATTTTGACTAAATAGGAATAATAACTTCAATTCTCTGGGTTGTATGTTTAGACTTTTATCTTTTGACCTGATCTATATATGAGTCAGTTAGGCGTTTTATGTCAAACTATAAAAAAGACCGAGAGTTTTTTTATTATTATTTTCAATGAGCTAAAATAGTGAGTTTTGTCATGTTATCTACATGTGCCAATTCAGCCAACTCTTATTGCTACATAAGTAAAATGTAATTGATTTTTCAATGTATAGAATTGTAAAAAGTTTAATACAATATGTTGGTGCAATTTTTAGCAAAATTGATTTTTCGAGCGTGCCAGGGAATATTGATTTCCCAAATTGATGAATATTGACTTCTTCTAGATAATTATGAATTCCCAAATGCCTTTACCACAATTTGTTTGAGTTCCAAGGATGTAAAAGTTTATATTTGATTGTAAATGGTAAATTATTACCAGAGGTAATGGTAATTTGACTAAAGAAAATGATAAATAAGCTAAAGGTAATACTGGAGGTAATGAATAAAAGCTAAAAGTAATGAAAGTACGCTTCAGGAAATTGAAAATATGATGAAGGTAATGAAAATATACTGGAGGTAATGAAAATATGCTGAAGGTAATGCTGGAGGTAATGATAAAAAGTTAAAGGTAATAACAATAAACTTAAAAAAAATTAAAATTGTATGAAATAGCAGTAATATAAACTTTGCTGAAAGAAAGTGTAAAAATGCTATAAGCTAAAGGAAATGACTATTAGAAAATTGCTAAAAATTAGATTTGTTGAATGTTGATTTGCTGATTGTTGTTGATTGATTGGATTGGTTGTTTTTTTCCCATACTGCTTACCTTCCTTTTATAGTCCACCAGCTTGGTGCAGAAGAAAATTCCTCTTGAATGCTGCCATGATTACCTTTAATGACTTTTGTAACTTGCGCCTCTTAGATTACCTCCAGCAACTCTACGGTCTCTGCTTGATTTTTTTAATTACCTCCAAAAGCTTCTTACTTCAATTCAACGATTTCTTTCCCCAACCAACTTCGAATGGGCTGGATTTTGATATTTAGGCTTCACTTGGGCTTTAATTATAACTGTAATCCCAAAAATCATATTCGGGTGTAAATAATGCCCTCCGCATATAATTAGCTTTGTCAATCCAATGCTAATTTATATGGAAATTTTTACCATCTTTTTATTTCTCACTTTCAACCTCTTTTACCTCTCCCTATCCTTTTCTCTCTCAAGAAAATGACTAGGCCCAAGATATAATTTGATGAATTTACTAAGTATTTTTATCAAGTCATTCAACCTCAACTCTATGCACAAGCTCAGCTCGAAAGACAGCAAAAATGAGCCCAAGAAAAAATTTTGGATAGACAAAATTAGGCCAAAAAATATTATGCAGATCCATCTCCAACCTTAAATGAATTTCCGTCCACTGGTTCTTCTCCTCAAAATTCAAATAGCCAGGGAAATAAATTCCCTGACTCAATTCCAATTAAGGAAACTGTACCAAAATTACCTCCTTTTCCAAATTTAATTCCTAAAAACCTATCCTACAGAAACCCATTTACCTCCTGTTTTTCCTTCCTTCCCTTTCTTTCCTCTCCCTTTACTTTCCTTTCTTCTTCTTCTTCTTCTTCTTTTCATTCACCCGAAGGTATTGCCGGCGTTAAGACCACCACCGGAGCCGACCACCACGCTGTTGCCTTCGCCCACGCCACTGATGCTGCCGGAGGAGACCGCGATGCCACCGCAGCTGCCGTCGCTGACCCTCGTGATGCCTCTCGCTTTGCGCAAAGCTCCCTATGCGTGACCAAAGCTCCTTTGTGCAATGCCACCAGCTCGACCGGACTGCCACACGCCGCTGCCACTACTTCACCGCTCGTCGTCGCCGGTGTTGCTGAGGGTCGCGACGCCACTGAAGCTGCTCTCTCTTTCCCCAGCATCTGTAATAGCAAAGGAAATTGGTTGGTTTTTGAGCGAACCAAACCCGACTGAGCCAAGACTGATCGAACCAAACCTGACCGAGCCGGACTTTAGGCTAAGGCTAATTCTGGGTTGGTTTTACTACATTTTTTCCAATGCATTTAGCAAACAAAGACTTATACTCAGAGTTTACTACAAGAGGAAATTCCAAGTAAATTCTTTATTTCTGCAGCTTCTCTGTATTTTTCAATGTATTTTATTAAAAAATTTGTGATGAATTTATTGCACATTGTTGGGCATTTGTAGACAAATTGCTTCCTGCAGGTTAATTACAAATTTTGTAAAAACTGTATGTTGAAATTATGGGGGAAATACTGCCCAATTTTCACCGTGAATTTCGGTGAAATCTGTACACTTTTGTTATATAATGCAAAATTATTTTCACTGCATTCAGGACTTCTTTTGTATAATTTTGTATAATTGAGCTATAAATTTAATTATTTTAGCACTTAATCGCCAAAACAATTACATTCATTATTTTTAGTTTAATTAAAGGAAATTAATTTAATAAAATTCCTTAGCTAAAAATTCATAGCAAATAATTTTTAGAGCCAATTTCTTGTCAGGAAATAGCTTTTGAGAATTTGTATTTTGTCATCGCCCCTATCTAAACATTAATCCTTGTATTACCTCTAGGGAAAATATTATTTTTTCATTATTTAGCATTAATTTGCTAAATATGTGCCTTAATTTCACAAAACTCCTGGAGGTAATAAATATTTTTTAACATCTTATTCACCCAAAGGCCATTTCAGCCTATTACCTCTACACTTCCTCCAGTAAAATATTGTCTAATTTATTATTTTATAATTTATGTGCTTTCTGGACCTGCTCAATTCTGCATTTTCTTCAAGAATTCTCTTAGGGAAAATTAGATAAAATGGCTTTCTCACATTATTCTGAGTCATTACCTCCACACTTTCTCCAGCAACTTCTATCTATTTAAGCCAATTATGTCTTTTTGATCCTATGTGAGCTGAATATATGGATGCAATTCTTTCACCCTTTAAGGAAGTAAACTGCCTGCATTTCCTTTCACTAAATTCTTAGCCAAACATCATTATTTGGCTTATCACATGATCAATTTCATTTATGATCTATTTATTTTGCCTATATTAATTTTGTAATGGTAATGATCTCACCATTTTTTTTTAACTTTTTAGGCAAAATGACTAAAGAAGTTGCTGGTTCTTCTATACCTCCTTCTGGCTCACATTCCACTCATCAAGTAATAATCTTTCTTGTCTTTTACACTGCATCAAATCCTTGTCTCTTTACAAGACTTTCTGATAATTGATTTTTCTAAATATGAACAGCCACGACTTACTTTTCCTCCTCTGGCCCAGATGCAAGTCTCAGAGGCTGACTACTATGCTCAGCAAGCCAAATGTAAAAGTAAGGAGAAAGCAGTTATGGAGATAGAAGATGATGGCAGTTTTAGCTCCAAGGAAGAGATATCAAGTTCAAACATGCCACTCCTTAAACTTTTCTCTTTATGTTAGCTTTATGTTAATAACTAACATTCTACTTGTTTATCAATAGCTGAAGATAGCAATGAAAACTCTCATTCCATACATTCTCCTTCTCGTGATGCTTCCTCTCCAGTTTCCTCTGAGTCAGATCCTTCATTACCTCCAGAGAAGGACACATTACCTCCAGTCCCACCTGCATTACCCCTAGAGTCAGAGTCATTACCTCCAAGATCTGATCATTCTCCTACTGCTCCAGCTCAATTACCTCCTATCTCTGATTTGACTCCTTATGCTACTCCTCAGGTATGTACTTCTATTTTTCCATTTTCTTGACTTATGTATTTACATACCTTTAATTAGCTTACACTTGCTTGTTATTATTACAGGAGGTTGACTCTTGGTCCTCAATTAATGACATGGAGATTATGGTGGATCTCAACTACATGGAAATTCCTTCGAAGGTACCTCTAGCTCTTAGATGACTTCAGATGATGCTTCAAGGCCAAGGACTCAGTGAGGACTATCCTTACCTTAGAAATGGGTGCCCTCCAGAAGACTTGGAGATCAACAGTTCTTTTAGCTCATCACCTTGGAGCAGCATTCCAAGCCAGCTACCTTTACTACTTTGAATAACTAGATTATTTTGAGCTTCTCTCCCCTGGAGGAATTTAGTGCAGCTTATTTGACAGTTTATAGCCATCTCAATTTTTTTTTCATCAAGAGAAAGACACCCTCTATGCTGAGCAGTTAAGATGAAGGAGATAATGAAGAAGAAGTAAAGGGAAAAGTTGCCTTCCTTTAAAAAACCAAGGACATTGAAGCATATGAGGTGAAATTAGCAGCTTTGAAAGCCCAGAAAGATAAACTTCTCTGTAAGAACAAAGAATTGACTTCCAGGTACTAGTATGCAACCAAGTAAGCTCAGTTTATAAAGAGATATGAAAAGCAAAAAGATTGCAGCCAGGAGGAAAAGGCCATGATCACTAGGCATAAGTGCCTGATGTTTGGCAAAACCTCAAGGGCTTTGAATTTAATTCCCTATAACCCATTCCCATCTATTCATAGTTATTAATCTTTTTATGATGCCTTATGATTTGCTACAGTACTGTATACTTTATGTATACTTTATATTGATGCTTTTTGGACATGTACTTATTAATTACCATCCTTTAATGGATGATGATTATAGCATGATTACCACATGGCATATTTACTTCATTCAGCTCTGTTTGAACATTTTCTATATGTTGTCACTGTTCACAGCATACATCATACCACAGCCACTCATTTGCAATTCAAAATAACCAATTTTCAGTAGAAATGCTGTCAAAATTTTGTAAAATTATTGCTCACTTGTAAACTAACAAACTTCACACAAAATAAATAAAAACACATCAAGATATAGCAAAGCCAAATTTTATTTATTTACAGTGGCTATTAAGCTAACTTTCACACCTAAAAAGTAAAATTTTCCCACTGCATATACTAAGTGGCAACTTATTGGCCTCAGGCCAATTATTCTCTTTTTTTTTTTCCTTTCATTTCCCACATAGTGAAAAATATTTCAACACCACCTCTATTGCTTAATATTTTAGCACAGTCCCCTGTAACATGACTATTCACTGAACCTCCTCTTATGCCTTCTGCCCCCCAAGTGTTGAAAATTTCAATAGCATTTTTCTCAACCTCCTGCATCATGAGATCCTCTTTCTTTGTAATTAGCCCATCTGTAGATTTAGGCCTAATTTTTAATTTGGCCTCAGATTAGATCTTCTGTTTCTTGTGCTCTATCCTACGCCATTGTTTATTTGGTGGAACAGGTGGGTGCACCACAAATCTTGGCTGCTTCCTGTTATATTTTGGTGTTAATCTCCTGTCATTTCTCATAGGCTTAGGATTGTAGTTGTTTCTCTGTATAGCTAGTACATGAGACTTTTCCTTTGATGTTGGGAATCTTTCTCTGATTTTGCTATCCATCTCCCTATTAATAGGATCATTTGATGCCACTGGAGCCTTTTTTTTTGCTTTCATATCCGCTTCCACCTTTGGGGATTGAGGAGAAGGCACAGAATCAGCCTTCCCTTGAAAAACCTGTATAGAAACCTGATGAAATAATATTTCACTTTCATCGGATAGAATGTTGGCCCCCGAGCCTTGCACCTGATTTTGAGAATTTGGTGATTGCCTTTGAGGAACTTATGAATTGCCTTGGGGTAATGGTACTTGCCTTTGTTAAATGTTGCCCCCCGGGCCTCTTTCTTTCTAAACACCCTCATATTTATGAATTCCAAGCTGAGGACTTGGATCTTCTTTGTTACCACGAAGAATCAAATCTCTGTCATTAGGCTTAATAGGATATGAATGTCTAGATTCTATGGGTTTGAACCATTACCTTTGGAGATATTTTAGGACTCCCTTGCCTCAGATGCTTCAGATAAGCTTCAATCATCTTAGTAAATGAAGTTATTATCTCATGCAAAGCACGAAAAAAATTCTGAATAGCACTATTCATCTATGCTATCAAATCTTGGATCTACTTTATTTCTTCTGATAAGATGGTTTGGTCATCAGTGCCCTCAACAGTAATTACAATACTATTAAAATTTTGGCTTGAATAGCCAAAAGCTGGTGCCTCGATCCGGGTTTAATCCTGAGACATCCAATCTCTGTAAGTTTATTGCATCTGATCACCTATTTTCACAGGCGTATTGGTCGGATTACCAACCCAAAGATTTCTCCATTTTCAAAGTTGAACACTCCATTAGAATGTGTCCCACCGAGCGTGCCAAAAGATTTTTGGTGTAATTTTTAGCAAAATTGATTTTTCGAGCATGCCAGGGAATATTGATTTCCCAAATTGATGAATACTGATTTTTTTCAGATAATTGTGGATTTCTAAATGCCTTTACCGTAATTTGTTTGAGTTCCAAGGATGTAAAAGTTTGTATTTGATTGTAAATGGCAAATTGTTACTAGAGGTAATGGTAATTTAACTAAAGGAAATGATAAATGAGCTAAAGGTAATGCTGGAGGTAATGAATAAAAGTTAAAAGTAATGAAAGTACACTTGAGGAAATTGAAAATACGTTGAAGGTAATGAAAATATACTGGAGGTAATGAAAATATGCTGAAGGTAATGCTGGAGGTAATAATAAAAAGCTAAAGGTAATAACAATAAGCTTAAGGAAATTTGAAATTGTATTGAAATAGCAGTAATACAAACTTTGCTGAAAGAAAGCGTAAAAATGCTATAAGCTAAAGGAAATGACTATTAGAAAATTGCTAAAAATTGGATTTGTTGAATATTGATTTGCTGATTGTTGTTGATTGATTGGATTGGTTGTTCTTTTTCTATGCTGCTTGCCTTCCTTTTATAGTCCACGAGCTTGATGCAGAAGCAAATTCCTCTTATATGCTGCCATGATTACCTTCAATGACTCCTGTAACTTGCGCCTCTTGGATTACCTCTAGTAACTCTACAGCCTCTGCTTGATTTTTCTGGTTACCTCCAGAAGCTTCTTACTTCAACTCAATGATTTCTTTCCCCAAGCAACTTCAAATGGGCTGGATTTTGATTTTTAGGCTTCACTTGGGCTTTAATTATAGAAAAAATTACATAAGTAGTATATTTTTAAAACTCATTCATATAAAATACCCTCCCCTTTTTAATTAATTACGCACGTGCCTTTTGTGTTTTCAAAAATACCATTTTTTTATTTGGCTTTCAAGTTTGCCCCTTTTTTTATTCTCTGTTTGGCTGCATTTTTTTTGCTGTCTTTCTTTTTTTATTATTATTATTTTTTATTTTTTCTATTCCTCATTTTTTATTTTTTTTTCTCTTCTTTTTTTATTTCTTTTTTTATTTTCTCTTCTTAATTATTTTTTCTTTTCTTTCTCCTATTCTTTATTTTTAAATTTTTATTTTCTA
>CATIWO010029284.1:0-19225 GCA_949673435.1 Macaranga tanarius | reverse complement strand
AAGAAGAGGTATCGGGTCCGGTAATTTATATAAATAGAATATAACTTTAAGAGTATGATCTAAGTGTGCTTATTTAATGATAAGCATATTTATTATTTGAGAATAGAGAAATACTCTTTACTGATTTTCTTTTAATAAAGTTTTAAATATGTTTTTATTATCCACTCACTGGGTAATTTCCTTTTGAAATTACTCACACTCGCTCTGTTTTAAAAAATTTTCAGGGTAGATGCTTGATATCTGCTTAGCTAGCAGGGGAGAGAAGACGGTGCAGTGCGAATTGCTGATAAAGAAACAGATAATAGAATTTATATATTAAGATGAACTCGAGCTGTATTAAGCTTTATGATTATATATTTGCGATGTAGTTATTAAGTAATACCTTTATCATAATTAAATCCTTAATTATGTGTATTAATGATACAGGCGTGACAACGCGCGTGTCCCACAACAATAAAAATATTTACGCACGTGCCCCATCATTTTTTCTCCATCATTAACCAGTTCTCTTCTCTGTTAATTTTTTTTTGGCATTCATTTCATTTTAGGTTAATCCCTGATAATTCATGAGATTAAAGAACCAAGAAAAATGAAAAAGTGTGCAACAAGATAAGTACCTTCTTAACATTTTTTTTTTATTTCAAACACTTAGGCTTGTCTTCAGATTCACTAGGACAAAAATGTAAGAGGCGTTGTTGGACTCGCAGCCTTAATGACAGTTTTCTTTGACTCAATTTCTAAAGCTGGAGATAAGAGTGGCAGCGAAAGTGGTTGTAATGGTAAAAATACAGAAAGGAGGCGAGGAGTACAACAAGTTTCATAGACAGATCTCTTCCTTTTAATACCCTAAGAAACGGACGATGAAAATTGATGCTCACTGACCTTGATCAGATGAGTAAGCTCAACCAAGAAGGAAGCCACTTCCATCTCGTCATTACCAAAAGGGCTAATACTGCTCGTTTATTTCATTCTTATTTCTTTATCAAATTATATTCTATTCTCTTTTTTTTTTGGCCCCAAATATATATATATATATATATAGTTAGGAAATTTGGGGTTTGCAAAAGCGTGAGAGGATCAAAAATTATTTCAGATAATAAACAAACACAACATTAAAAAAAAGAGAAAATACAAAACACACAAGAATTAAAGTGGTTCGACGTAAGCTTACGTCCATTGGTGAAGGATGAACAAATTCACTAATCAACCAAAGATACAAGAAAATAGTATGGAGATAAACACTCAACCTTTAGCCCCAATTACACCCAATCAAGCTCTCTATTTGGCACATGTGTAGAACACAAGGCATTCATGGTATCTCTGCAACACTCTTGACACACAACACACATACATGTAGCCCTATTTATAAAGGATATAAAATCCATCTTAACTAAGGATTGTCTTTAATATAGGAACTTCTTCAAAATAAGTGATAAGTGATAAGAATTTAATTCCAAATAAGAGTTTAATCCCTAAATAAGAGTCAAATCCTATTAGAAAATGATTGCGTTAACTTGGCCACCAATTATATGTTAAAAACAACAATTTAGTGCGCTGCACGGCCATATCTACCAACACACCCTGAGACATGGCCACGTATCTGGTCATGTTTGCCTTCAATATGAAATTACACAACCCAAACATGTACAACCGCTCAAAATAATGATGTCATAGGCTAAATTCAAGTCATATATTAATAAATCTTCACCTTGACTTGAATTTTCTTGTATTAAATTTGCTCCACCTTCTCCATAAATGTCTCAAATATGAGAATACCAAAATAAGTCTAAGAGCCATTTGAACTTGTTCCTCCAAAATGCCTTAGTCAATAAATCACCAAAATTGACTTTGCCTAAAAGTATAGAAGAATGAGATGATATTGTAGCAGTACCTGTCATGGTAGATCCTTGCAACACATATAATCTATCAATACATTTAACTCACACCACAACAATAACATCCATAATAATATCTAAAATCCCATCTCTGCCGACAAAACTATACCCACCAATTTCTAATGTGGACAACAAGATGAGATTCTTAGATATGTCTAACACCAATCAAAGTCCTCACTACACCATCATGAGTTTTAATCTTAACCGAACCAACGCCAACAATCTTGCAAGAATGGTTATTGCCCATTAACACAAAACCACCATTTACCAATTCATAAGTGGGAAACCAATCTTTATTGAGACAAATGTAATAATCACAACTAGAATTAAATATCCACCCTTACATAAAATTGGTTAAATTTTCAGTCACAACGAGGACATTACCTTCAAACTCATTAATAAAGTTCGCTTCTGCGGATTCACCATGCTGATCCTTTTTCTTCAATTTCCAATAATCAACCTTTAAATGCCCCTTTTCCTTGTAATAATGACAGGTTTTCTTTTGGTACCCTAAACTGCTACCCGAATTTCTCACCAATAGAGCATCTGTAATTGCTCTAGTGTCTTGAACAAGCTCCTTCTCCATAAGCTCCTTTGAAAATAAACTTGATTTAACATCGTCCACCTTCAACATTTCCTTGGTATAAATTAGGGTATCTCCAAAATTCTTATATGAGGTAAGAAGAGAACAGAGTAACATAATAGTCAAATCTTCTTCTATAATCTCTAAATTTTTCAAGTCAATCATAATGGATGTAAATTCATCAATATTGGTTCTCAAAGAGGCACCTTCTACCACAGTAAGCATATGCAAATATTATTTCACAGTGAGTTTATTCAAGAGACCTTTCTTCAAAAACAGCTCCTCAAGTTTTTCCTATAATGCTACAACTGTCTTCTCATGAATAACTTCTCGCAGCACCTCATTTGACAAATATAACTGAATGGTAGTCACGGCCATTGCATCCAAATCCTTAATCTTTTCTTTGGTCATTGTATACGCCAATTTCTCCTTCTCTAATAAAGCTTTATGCAACCCATTGTGTGTTGAAAGGGCTCGCATCTTAATTTTCCATAAACCAAAGCTTATATTATGATCCAATTTTTCTATGTCAAATTTTAACTACCATAATGAAATCTCAAATAATTGTAGACAGCTCTAATACCGTTTGTTAGGAAATTTGGAGTTTGTAGAAGTGTGAGAGGATCAGAAATTATTTGAGATAATAAACAAGCACAGCACCAAAAAAAAAACGTAAAATACATAAGAATTAACGTGGTTCATCGTGAGCCTACGTCCATGATGTTGGGTTCCGGGTCACAATCACGCAGTGAAAAATAAAAATTTTGACCCTAAACCCCCCACAAGATCCAACTAGTTTAGATTAAATCAATTAAAACAAGTTTAGAATCCTACTAGGACAAGTTCAGTGGCAAGATTATAGGAAGGATGAGATGAGGTTCACTTCGGTGAAACCCTACCTCGATCTTTTAGTTTTCTTCTTTCAAATTAGAGATGCTACTATAGAGGACCATCCTCTACTGGTATCCACATGAATAGAACACCCAAGATGGAAATGGTGTGCTAGCACCTTCCTCCCAATTTTCTCTCTGTGTTTTTCTCAAAGAATGTAGTTCTTTTTTTTAGGAAAAATGATGTGCAGAGAACTACCCTCTAATATGTGATACATATCTATATATATATATCCACATTAATTAGGGTTTCCTTAGTTATTCACCATTACCAAAACTCCTTTTAGATTATCATTTATTTATAATAGATTTAATTCAATTTATAATTTAGTTATGATAATGATAACATTTACCATAAATAAATTATAAATATACACACATAATAGAGAAAATATCTTATTAGGCTAATAAGCCTAATATCTATTTTAGGTCTATTCTAAGTGTGTAACCCTGTAGGTTCACACAACATTGGCAATGGGCCTCCAATCCTATTGGTAGCCCATAAGTCATAAGTGGCCTCTAGCAAGACATTATGACTACCCAAGTTATGTGAAGGTCAGTAATTCGACATAACTTATTTAACAATAATATTACAGTCCTTTTGTATATGATATTTTAGATTGAACATAAGGCATGGTTAATGTCATCCTTAACAATTCAATCATATTATTTCTCGATCTTAATTAGATTGAAATTGATAACTCCTTATCAACTAATTTCAAGCACGACCATGTATTTATATTCAGACCAATTTATCGAGGGGCCTATAGATATCCTCCTTATGATTAGTGAGGGACAAATTCCTTCTTGATCATTTATACTCCTCACATGATTCATTTTATATCCAACTATAATCTATTTATCATCCTATTAAAGATAACATTAGAATGTGTCAGAATATAAAACTCATCATGCAGGGCTTTATGATGATTTCAGGTCAGAGGACTACAATAATATCATTGCTATGAGAATAACTTATGAAAACTATCTATGTAGTATTCTTATAGTGGGTCAATCCAGTACATCCTATATACCTATGACTTAACTTTATATCTCGTATACATGATCAATAAAACATGATCATCAATTAATCTTATACTAGTCGTCATTTATTATTTTTGCATAATAATAATCGATTAGGGATGATTTAGAATATAACTCATTTTTTGTCTAAGAGTTTTACTATCAAGTCACGCACTTGATAATCTTAAACAGAGTTAAACATTCATGGAATTCAATAGAGTCAATATGATAAAAATGCCCCTTTAGTATTATGATGCAAAATAGACAAAGTCACAATATGGCCATAGTACAATTGGCCTAGGGCACATCACTAACAATCTCCCATTTGTACTTGGCCCAATCAACATCGTATCTAATACCCATTAACCTACTATGACTCTCATGCTTAGGTTGTGGAAGAGGTTTAGTAAGTGGATCAGTAACATTGTCATTTGTAGGTACTTTGCATATTTTTACATCTCCCCTCTCAATGATCTCTCAGATGAGAAAGTAGCGCCTGAATATGTGTTTGGATCGCTGATTTGATCTAGGTTCCTTAGCTTGTGCTATGGCCCTATTATTATCACAGTATAAGTCAACTGGATCTAAAATGCTAGGAATAACACCCAATCTAATGATAAACTTCTTGATCCAAACTGCTTCCTTAGCTGCTTCTGAGGCAGCTATATACTCAGCTTCTATTGTAAAATCGACAACGGTGTCTTGCTTTAAACTTTTCCAGCTCACCGTACCTCCATTTAAATAGAATACATAACCCGGCTGTGATCGAAAGTCATCCTTGTCAAATTGAAAGCTGGTATTTATATAACCATTTACAACTAGCTCATCTTCCTTTCCTCCATACAGTAAGAATGCATCCTTAGTTCTTCTCAAGTCCTTAAGAATGTTCTTGACTGTTGTCCAATGACTTTCACCTGGGTCTGACTGATATCTGCTCATCATGCTTAAGATATGTGAGACATTAGGTCGAGTACATAACATAGCATACTTGATAGATCTAATAGCAGATGCATATGGAATCTTACTCATGCAGTCTCACTCATCTTATGTTATTGGACACTGAATCCTCTCTTAGAGTCTTGCATACTGAATCTATTCAGTATCTTATCAATATATATGCTCTGGCTTAGGCCAATAAGCTTCTTAGATTTATCTCTATAGATCTTAATGCCTAGAATATAGGTGGCTTCTCCTAAGTCTTTAATTACGAAACAATTCCCTAACCATATCTTAATATTTTGTAAAATAGGGATAGTTGGAAACACGGAACGTAAATAATTTACTTTGGGAGCTGGATGGGGTGCCAAGGGAGAATGGTTTGAAGGAGGGATACATTTATATCATTGAGCTCATGAAGAAGGATGCCTAGAAGGTGTATGTATTTCGTGATAACAACTATTTTCTGATAGTCCTTTCTATGGTAGTTCAGTTTAGTTCCTGGTGAAGTTTGTAGCTACTTTGATGTTCATTAGCAAATTTGGCTCTCTAACTTGGACGGTGTTTTCTATAGATGTTAAAGATGGCATACACTTATTTTCACTATTTGATGACTATCAATGTTACTATTTAATTGCTAGCCAATTTGCCTGTTACAAATTTAAACCTGACAAACTGATAAAAAACTTCAAAAGAAGTACATGTGATCGAGCCTATATATCGCCAGGAAGGAAGATGTTTAATGCTGCATTTTTTTATGTAATTTAGTATAGCTAAGAAACTAACAACTAACAAGTTAACTAAAGGTCATGTCCGAGCCTAATTCTCTACTACCATTTATATTTCAGTACATATAAAGGACCTTAATGTTAGTATATGATCTTGTTAACCTGAATTCTTCATTTTGTTATACCAATGGCCTCCACTAAAAGCTTGATGCTAGACAAGGAAAGGGTAGCAGCTAAAAAATAATGGATTAGTGTTAGATTATGCCAAAATTAATGTGATAACCAAAATAGTTATTATTTACAACTTTCAAATGCTGAGAAGATGCTCTAAAAGGTTGTGATCTTTCCAGTTTTCATTTATTCTATGCTTATAAAATGTCAATCCCTATAAACAGTCACAAGAATAAGTTGGTACTTTTGGATTTTTTAGAAGATAGCAAATACTATTTTAGCCTGCTGTTATTTGAATTTGAACAACAACCCTATACAAGAAAGGGTATTTCTTATTTGATATTATTAGTAAAATATTTCATTCACCGGTTGGAAATAATATTATGGCAAACATCATAATATTATCAAGATTTATTCTTTGAAATAAAGCCATTTGTTAGGGGTATTTTGATTCATTACATTTTCATTAGCATTACTACCACTTAATTGCTATAGCCCCCAACAAATAGGTTTAGGGCTATAGAAAAATTCAATTGGATTTTAATCCAATTGAATTTTGCAAAAATAACATAAATTACACAACATAGCAACTACCAGAACATTTTTGTTTAAAAAAAAACACTAAAAATCTATATCCCAAACTAGCAAGTTTCTCAGTTATAAAAATAATTTATCAATTCTCTCTTCAATACATAATATCAACTGAAATTAATTATTATACCTCTCTATATTGCTATAAGATTAAAAATGAAGCAAACTGATGATAATTAAAAATAAAAGGAGCCAAAACTTAATAAATTTGATATTTAAGCGACGGCGATAGGCTACTGCTGCTTTGGCTAGTTGACAGTGTTATTCTTTTTGGATTTATCGACAAGGAAGTCTTTAATATTGTAAATGATAGTGATATAGAAAGAACAACTACGGCATCTAGCGATTTCCTCACCGAGTCGGAGATCTTCCTTAGTGATTTGAAATAGGTCACCGCATGGGCATGGATATATATAAGCTTCTATCTCCACATCATCGTATGACATCATTTTTATGAGAAAAAAAGGACTCTGCTAGTGATGGTGGCGGCAGAGATGGGAGGTGAAGCAAGGTGAGTTGGTTGCGAATTCAAGAACCGAGTCAGTAAGAAAAGAAGAATATATTATATATGTTAATGTCAGTTTGATAGGATCGAGCTTTTGACTTGTACAAATTTCTAATTGTACTCTCCTTTTTTTTTTTGCTACATTCTTTTAAAGCATATTTGTAAAAAAAAATTCAAACCTTTGCTACTATTTGTAATATAATCCCAACCTTTTAATTTTTACAATATTATCCAAATTTTAATTTTTTTTTTGCAATGTTAACATATTTTTAATTTTTGTCAAAATTAAATTAAAAAACGCTGATTGGGAAGTGAGGTGTCATGCCAGCACCCAAAAAATAGACCTCACATCCATGTCATCCAACAATGGTTAATAACACAATTAGGTATACTAAAATGATGTCGTTTTGATGAATGGAAAAAAAACCCTATGCCATCGATTAAAAGCAAAATTATCAATAAAAGCTCTCCGATTTGAAGGTGCGCTTTAAATAAAACACAAATGTCGACTTTGAGAAGTTCATTTTTGTCTTCATTTGGTTGCTATTATTTACCTCTTTAAGAAGTTTACTTTTACTTCATTTCGCCTGAAGATATTCACTCTTACTTCATTTTGCCTGAAGATACTGAGACAATGGCTAAAAAGAAAGCACCTGGAGATATAAATAGTAAGGGTAAAGGACAGAAATGAAAGAAAAGGTAACTCTAATATTTGGTACTTTCGTGCTGATATAGGATTTTTGCATTAAAGAGGCTCATCTTGAATTATTGTGTTCGTTCTAACTTTGATGTTACTGGTTCATATATTTTTAGTTATCGGGGTTTTTTTGATTCATTGCTTCAAATTTCGGATACTTGTCTAAGGTTTTATTCTTGATCCTTATGAATATCCTGCAAAAATGGCCTAGATTTAGGTAAAGTTGTGCCATGTTCAAGCTTTTTGCAACAGACAAGCTCTCACTTTACGTAGATAAAGAAAATGGTCCCAATATTGTAAATGATGTGAGATTTGAATATAATATTTTAATATATATAATATAATATATTTTATTATATTAAATTATATTAAATTATATTATTATATATTATTATATTAATTTATTATATATTATTATATTAATATTATTATATAATATTATTATTATATAGATTTATTATTATTATTATTATATAGATTAATATAGATTAGATTTATATCTTAGTTTAATTGCACAATAAAAATGAACTTGCATATATTTCATTTTTGGAAGTGTTGGACTATAGCTGCGTCCAATGTCACTTCAACAACATATATACAATACACTTTTACTTATACTTTTTCTTTTCAATAATGATAGCTTCCTTATTGATGTTTGCGTTAAGGATGGGGTAGATATAAGTGATAATAGGGTAGATATTGAAGTTGAGGCTATTGCGGATAAAGGTGACATTAGTAGTAGCTTAGGATATGACTCAAAAGATGAAGATAAGGAGTATATATTTGCCATGCATAATAAAAAAAAGGCTTTAAAAATGTTGTGGTTCATATTGGTGCTGGTTTAGGTATGGATGGTGATGAAGCTGAGTTAATTATGCAGTGCACTGATGGGAAGAATAGATTAAATGAAGTAAATAAAGAAGAAGTTGATAGGGTAATGAGTGAATATGAAGAATCAGATGAGATGAGGTTTGATAGTCCTTACAGCAGTGAAGAAGGTGATTTTGAAATCAATAGCAGAAGAAAAAAGAAGAAGAAAGTGATATATAATCCACAATGTGATCACAAGACATTGGAGTTTGTTCCTGGCATGCTTTTTGAATCAGCCAACCAATTAAGGTCAGCTGTTCAACAATATGGACTATGTGATGGATTTAATATCCATTGGACTAGATCAAACACATAGAGAATGGATGAAAAGTGTGATGGTATTTGTAATTGGAGGTTATATGGTGCTAAAGTACCAAATGAGAGGACATTCACTATGAGGATTTATAATGGGAAGCATAGTTGTTCTAGACATGACAACAAGAGACAAGCTACTGCCAAATGGATATTAAAGGAGTTCCTTATAATGTTAAGAAGAAGACCAGACTATAAGGTTGAAGACATACAAGATGATATAAAAGAAAAATATGGTATAAAAGTGTCGTATTGGATATGCTATAGAGCTAAACATATGGCTATAAATCTATTGAGAGGTAGCTTAAAGGCATACTACGGGAAGCTGCATTCTTATAAAGCTGAAGTACAAAGGGTTGATAAGAAAAGAACATTTGAGTTAGTCAATGGTGACCCAAGGGCAGATGGAATGCCAGTTTTTAAGAGATTTTATATTGGATTTTCAATATTATGATAGGATTTTATCAATGGATGTAGATCTATTTTATGTGTTGATGGTTGTTTCTTATAAACAGTTATTGGTGGTGCACTATTAAGTATAATTACTCGAGATGGGAATGACCAAATGTATCCCACCGCTTGGGCAGTTGTAGAAGGGGAAAATGAAGCTGCATGGAAGTGGTATCTGAGTATTCTATTCAATGATTTGAATATTGTGGATGGAGTTAGACTAACTTTGATTAGTGACAAGTAGAAGGTAGTTTAATAAATTCTTATATTATGTGGTTATTATCAATTTATAAGTATTATACTAATCAGTTTAATGATTTTTTGTAATCAAGGACTTGTAAATGTAATTGCTGAGTTGGTACCTCATGCAGAGCATAGAAATTGTGCAATGCACATATATCAGAATTGGAAGAAAAAACATAATGGAATTCAGTTTAAACCACTTTACTGGGATGCTTTCTAAGCTACTTATGAAGCTGATTTCAATAGACATATGGATGCATTGAAGACTGTTGATGTTAATACATATGAATATTTCATGAAGCAAGGGCCTACAACATTTTGCAAAGCATATGTCAGTACATGGCCCAAGTGTGATGCAATCACCTCAAATTTGGCTGAAATATTCAATGGATATATTTGTAAGGGAAGGACACAACCCATGATAAAAATGTTAGAGGAAATTAGAACTTCTTTAATGGAGATAATTTATCACAGACATAAAATAATGACCAACTCTGAAGATATTTTATGTCCAAGGATCATGCATAAATTGGAAAAAGGCAAAGTATGCAATAAGATTTTGCACTGAGAAGCCTTCAATTGGAGGGAAGTTACAAGTGACTATGGGTGATAGTTAATTTATGGTTGTTTTAAATCCACCTTAATGCTCATGTACAGCATAGGATTCAACTGGGATCCCATGCTCTCATGCTATTACAGCCATTAACTATATGAGGCATGATGTAGATTCCTGTGTTGATCAATATTATAAAAAGTCGCTATATCTTCAAGTATATCATCATGGAATTGAACCGATTAATGGATAAGAGATGTGGCCTACTATTGATATGCCACAGTTAATGCCTCCTCCATATAAAAGAATGCCCGAACGACCAAAGATTTCAAGAAGAAAATCTCCTGAAGAAGACCCTAAGAACCCTGGCAAGTTGTCTAGGCATGGCATGTAAATGACTTGTATGCATTATTTTCAAACTAGGCACAACAAAAGGGCATGCCCAAAGAAAGATCAACCACCTGCTCCCAAACCTCCGAAGGTGAAATGTTATATATGCATTTTTTGTATTTTAGTTAATACAATATTTATGTCTTGTATATTATTTCATGTAGGCCAAAAGGGGAAGAGCTAGAAAGCATTAAGTTATTAATGTTGCAGTTGTAGGTGCATTACAAGCAACCTCTCATGAACTTTCTACACCACTCGGATTTTTAATTCCTATCAGTCATAGTGCATCTTCAACTAAAAAACATGCACATAAAGAGATGCGAAAGGTATGTATACTATTCTAGTAGCACTTATTTTTGGACCTGTTCAATTATGTTAATGTAACTTATGACCTTGTATTTTGTTATGGCATTGTGTACTATTGGTTGTGTGATAGGTTAGGGAAGGTTATGGTGTTCAAATTTTCTCAGAAACAGGAAACATATATTATAGAGTATGTTTTATCATTTTGTTATTCAATTATTTTCACATGATAGTGATGGTTGTTGTTTATTTGATCACATTATGGTTATTTTTTGGTAAATGTAGTGATGCATAGCAATTTACATAGTTATTTAGTATAATTTTTGCATGATATTATCTAGTTTTATTATTTTATTTTGAATTTGTTTAGTGTTCTTTGATATTTTTATTCATGTTTTATGTTTTGTAGGTTATTTTAATCTTAAAGTATGAATGGAAGTGTGTTTTGGACTAAAGGACTTAAAGAAATTAAGAAAAGTTAAAATTCAAGAGATTTAGGAGCGTGTCGAGTCGTTACAGGGAGCCTCTGTCACGACTCGTGCCAAGGTGCTGGCTCATTACCAATATGCCTAAAGCATGTCGAGTCTTTCTATCATAATGAGTCATGACAGCGAGCAAGCGTGCCGAGTTATTACCATGCCTATTCATAAAGAGATGCAATTTTTCATGAAAAAGTAGTTTCAGTATTCTGGCTATAAATTCCTCTACAAAAGTTTAAATTAAGTGATTCAAAGTACATTGGAAAGAGTACTCATGGAACTACAACTTCTATGAAGAAACCTTCTTCAAATAATGTCAAGAATATGGACAAAAATTCCCTTGAAGTGTCTACTTATGCATAGGATAGTGACTTTTTGTATAGGGTAGCATCTCTTTGATTTGCAATTGCTTGTAACCACCCTTTAGGCTATAAATACATTTCCTTATCCTTTATTTTATATAGATGTTACATAATGTTATGTTTAGAGACAAAAAAAAAAGATTTATACAGAATTTAATATATTTTTAGTATTATTGTAGTATTTTAGTGTTCTTTTGATATAAGCAATAAGAGTACAATTTCCATCAAAGAATTTTAAGGAGACAAGAAGGATACTTTCTAACAAGTAACTTTCTAGAGAGCATTGGAGAATTCCTCAATACTAATATTATATCTTTTTCCTTACTCTCTAAATTCTGCTTGTTGTTTATAGTTACTATCAATTATGTGTCTTAACTAATTCATTATTTATTAGAATTTCATTGATGAATTAGTCTATGAACTACATCTTTTATAATGCATAAATAAATTTGAATTGAATTGAGTGCTTAATGACATGATATTTTTTTGATCACCATATATGATGTGTAGTCCATTTGTTCACAACGAGAGTTGGAGTGTTTGGATCGAAATGCAATTGAATTCACTTAAAGGAAAGGAAAGTACCTGGAGACAAGAAATTTACTTTGAGGGGTTAAAGAATTGGCATAGAACTTCATGATTTTTGTCTATCTCTGTAATGACACGAGAGTGCTTGTAGACTCTAGATGAAAATACCCTTAATCGACAACGAGAGTTACTTTTAAGGACTTTTGGTTACATTATCCAAATTATTACATGTATTTATGTTTAATTAGTTCTTTGATAATTCAGATATGTTGTTCTAATAATTATTACTTAAAATTTGTGATTGAAGGTTTATCTTTATTGTTTATATTAGTTTGATTAATATAGTGATTAGTTTAGTAGTTAATAGAATACAATCAACCATTAAATATCTTGCTTATCCATCTTATTATTTGCTCGGTTCATACAAAATATCCAAATTCTCAAAGTTCAACATCCTACTTACCCTATACTTAGTTTAAGAGACTAGGGTAATAAATTTACACCACATCATGTAAATGCTTACTAATAATCGCATACGTTCTATAAGTGGATCTTCTGCAATAAGATCAGCTGCCAAAAGTGCAAACACATCATAACAACAGACCTTGCAGCCTTCAGGATCTTCTCAGCCTATCCAAAGTCAAACAAGTATAAATATGTAGTCTGTGATTTACAAATCCACTATTTTTTAAGTTGCAACACCTGCTGTGAGGAAGTGCAAGAGCAAGATAGATTGTTGAAACAAAGTTCTAATATTTTTTTTGCTTATAATGTTTCCATATTGAATGGAATTTATGCCATTTTGTTCATCCATATTAATATTAGTTATCATTTTCTTTTTTGGGTGTAATCAATTATTTTGCCTTCTCAATATGGGTACATAGTTAGTAGGCTTATAGTGCCACAACTTCTGAATTTGGAATGTATTATATTTGGATTTATTTTCAACTTATATATTAATGAATGTTTTATCAGTTACTTGTTCCTTTAATTAAATTTTGCTTTTTTTTAATGTGAAAGTGTCTAACAAATTTAATTAAGTCACCACTGTAGCCATTATTTAAGATCTGGTACTAGGTTATTTTTTCTATTGCAAAATGATAGTGGAGATAACATCACATAAAAAAGTATTCCATTTTACATAAAAATACATTGTCATACTTCAGGTAAATGCAAAGCAGTTTTTTGCTTAATTGAAAAATTTTTTACATATACAAGCAATAATATGATTAATACACACATACATAACCTAACTTTTTTCCCTATGAATTTTTTATAGCAATTTCATCCTGCAACCTCTTAATTTCCTGAATGAACATGATTCTTTCTTCTTTCATCTTCTCAATAATCTCCTTCTTCCTTTTTAATTTTTCAACAACCAAATTAAATTCAACTTCCAATGTCTTCTCATCACATTCCTTCTCCCATAATATTTGTTCATTATCTTCAAATAATTGTTGTCTATCTGACATATCACTATCAATCCACTAAAAACAATTGCATTCCCTTTCCTCCAATCAGATTTTTTTCACTTATTAAGACCCATAAACCATTACCCATATATTAAAAAAAACTACCCATAAATTACCTACCAAAATGGGCAATTGAAAAAGCTCCTGTTTGGATTTCTTCTTGTCGTTGAAGTGTAATACAATTGCTCCACTTAATGCTTTACAAAACCTTTTTCCCCTGCTTTGATTTGTAGAGACAGAAGCAACCTCTTCAAGTGAACTAACTCATTGGATACTTAAACCCTATTTTGCAAAATATAGAACCAGAGGAAAAAATGTTAATCACTGATGATTTGCTTCAAGAAAGCCTTCATTTTGCATATCTTCATCCTCTTTGATCTCAATTTAGGCTCTTGTACGATGTTCTTCGCCTTCAAATGGGAAAGCTTTTGCTTAATTTGCTGCTTTTAATGGATAACATTGGGGTTTTTTTTTTTCAGATTCTAAAAATGGCATCGTTTGTGGAGACCTTAGTTGTGTTCTTAACCATGGTTGGATGACATGGACGTGACGTCTATTGTTTGGGTGCTGGCATGACACTCACTGCCCAGTCATCATTTTTTAATTCAATTTTGACTAAAATTAAAAATGTGTTAACATTTCAAAAAAAAATTAAAATTGGGACAATATTGCAAAAAATAAAAGGTTAGGATTATATTGCAAATAGTAGCAAAGGTTTGAATTTTTTTTTTACAAATAGGCCTTCTTTTAATTGTGTTTTGTCATTTTTGTATATAATATAAAACTTAAATTAATGATATTATTAAAGCATCAATTTTTAAAGAAATTTTTCCTTCATTAAACTGACCATTGTTCTCAAACTAGTTGAATTAAATTAGATTAATTAATTTTAAATAGTATTCAAATTTACATTTTTTCGTTTAATTCTTTTTTTTTTTCAAATTTTAATCAAAATTTTAATTTAATTCATTCACACATTTTATGATATGATTAATTAATTGTAATTATATTCAAAAGGTTAAAATATACATGCAAAAAGAGTCAATATGTCTCTAAAGTTTGTTTTAAGAGAGCAACTTAATATATATGAATTAAACATAAAAGTAACGAAAAAATTATTCAATTAACTGCATGAATATAATATAAAATTAAAATTTATGGTATTTTTAATATTATATCCAATATAAAATATTTTCTTATTATATGAAGAGAATGGGTTTCTCTTCTCCTTTTCTATTTACTTATATATTTCTTTCCTTTTCTTTATAATATATAAATATATATATACATAAGTTCACGAATTTTGGATATTCCTAGACTTAATAAGTAAGCAAACTTGTAAAATAATCATTTAAGCCCTTAATGAATTGGTTAAGTTACCTAAAAACTCTTAAACTTCCAATTATATCATTTATGCAATTTGTTCTTCCCAATCCAGCCCACACATTTCCTTGACGTTTGAGTCCTCAATTTAATTTCAATTTGCCTTTATATTATTTATTCCCACTTAATTTTAATCAATTTAAATGTCATCAAAATTTAAAAATTCCCACTCCTTAACCAAGTATTAATCTCAACTTAATCCTAAGCCCTATCTAACCTATACATGCTTATCACATTTTAATTCAATCAATATACATTTACTATACAAATGTAATGAGTGATAGATGGATGTGCATTTAGTGCACGGGTATGACAATCCTCCCAACCTTAGGAAATTTTGTCCTCGAAATTAGGTTAAAATAGGTAAGGGTATTGGTTTCTCATATCATCTTTTCGCTCCTAAGTAGCTTTTTCATTGCCATGGTGCTCCCACAATATTTTCACCAAAGGAATTGTCTTATTTCTTAGCTCTTTAACTTCTTTAGCTAGAATGGCTACTAGTTCTTCCTTGTAGGACAAATTATCTTTTAGTTCTAAAGGTTATGGTTACAAAACATGACTAGGATCACTTCAATACCTCCTTACCATGGATACATGGAAAACATTATGAATCTGGGATAGTTTTGGAGGTAAAGCCAATCTATAAGCCACAGGACCAACCTTCTCAATCACCTCATATTGTCCAATGTACCTTGGACTCAATTTTCCTCTTTTACCAAACCGTAGTACTCCAATTTAGAGACTAAAGATATAAAATACTCCAATGATATCCACTACGAAAGCTATATTGGAAATTTCGATAATAATATGTAATAAAAAAGGCATGAGTAAATAAAAATAATAAAAGAATACATGTGAACTCTTAGAAATTGATATAATATTAAATGTATATGTCACTAAGAGTTTGAGATTCCACATTTGGGACATAGTAGGTGTTGGTAGATGTGTATAGTAGATGCTTAGAGCTGAATGCATATACTATCATGTAGGTGTAAATCTATGTCGAGGACATGGTTGGTAAATATATATAGGTGTTGCCTAGGGTCGGGTACATATTTTACCATATAGATGTAGGGTAGGTAAATGTCTATAGCCGTTGCTAGGGGCTGGGTTCATATGTTACCTTATAGAATTATGCTTATATTAGTATGTATAGCCATTGCCTAGGACCAGATGTTCATACTACTTTATAGTTGTAAATGGTAAATGTGTATAGTCGATGCCTGGGGCCGAATGCACATGTTACTGTATATTTGTGAATTGGTAAATATGTATAGCCGATGTCTAGGGTCAGATGCACATGTTAACATATAGGTTTAAGTTGGTAAGCATATAGCCGTTGCCAATGGTCGAGTATACGTTACCTTATAAACATAAGAAAATGTAGATATCCTGGGCTTACTTATATAGATCCTTGAACTTATCAATATATTCTCTAACCATCATTGATCCTTGCACTAAATTAATAAAATGCAGTCACTTTCTCCTTCTAATAGCTTTTATTTAAGTATTCTCTATGAAATTTCTCCTGGAATACTTGCCAAGTTAAAGTTTCACTATACAGATTTTGAACTCGAGTCAGCCAATCGTCAGTTTTATCAAACATTAGGCTATAAACATTGCCTATCTTCTTTTTATTACTGAGTTGTAATGTCGTAAATGCCTTTTTCACAATCTTGATCCATCTATCTGCCTGGCTTGGGTCTAACATACCATAAAAATCATATGCTCCGCATTTCTTTACATGTTCAATTACGTCTCTAGGTCTTTTATACTTCTCTTTATCCTTTTCAACCATCGCTGTGGCCATAATGCGTGCTAATTTTATAGCATCTATATGCATTATTACTGGCACTAAGTTGTTAACTACATTTCCATGTACCGATGGCAGTGGCTGACCATTATGTGCCCTTCTCGATACATTGAAATTTAGTACTGAAGCGTTAGGCATTGAACTGCCCTGTTTGCCTCCTGTACTAATTTCTTGTATATTACCTCTCTCGATTCTGACAAAGGCTTCTAACAGAGAAAATTCTTATGACAGGCTCCTACCTCTACTTATATTCTCTACTCGCTCTATTAAATTCATTTCACTAACCTGAACACCTCGTCTTTTACCTCTCAATTTACATCTAAGTCTATTACGTGCACCTATTCTGCCTCTTCTAATTCTTGCCATCTTTTTAAATTTCCTACATTACAAAATCAAATCACTTTAGTAATCTAGGCTATTGAATGTCAAGTCACCAATTAACAATCACCCAACAGACATATTTCCTAAATTTTATAGAACTACTTAGACTACGTCTTAAACCTTAGACTTCCAATACCTACCAGATGCTTCAAAAACCTAATTCTTACAATTTAGACTTTTAAACCTAAGCTCTGACACCAAAAACTGTAACACTTCTACCCACCAGCACCCATATCATATAGCTCCTTTACGCATATTGTCTTGTCCGAAGTGCTGGCGTGAAGAAATGCCACTTTTATAATGAGACTATTCTAATGTATTATCTAGCAATCAGGGGAAACATCTGTATAAGTATAAAACATCCAACCAAACATAAAATAGATTGGCAGGGCTAAAAGAGACATCCAAATTAAATCTTTTCAAAATAGATTTTTCTATTAGAACAGAAGAAAGAGATATCTAGCTTGCCAAATCTTTTGAAACAATTCATTTATTCTCTCAGAATGCTTTATAAAGGCATAAAACCAATGGGTATAAGTACATCCATATAGGATTAGTCCAAGTTGGCCTAAAACCTTTGACTAGAGAAGGTCTAAACACTTCCATTTTAGTAGCTCTTTAAGATGCTATATTCAAAACTTTTGAGGATTCCATGTTAAGCACCATAGAGTCTAGTCTCTATAAAGGACCAGTATCATTTGATTGTTACCCAAACTTTACTATTTCTTTTAGTGAAAATAATGTTTTGAAATTATTGGTTTTGCAATTTAAAACACATAACTGCTATATGATTGAAGGCTATATCCCAGTTGCATTAATTTTTAAAGTGTATTATAAAGCTATGATGCCTACCTTCAATACAAAGCAAAAATAGAATCTTTTGCTTCAAGTCCTATAGCCCTGGATACTCCCTAGTCCGTTCGTCGGAGTGTTAGTGTCCTTAATGAAAACCCCATTTTTGATGAGGAAATGACCCAGGTACAGTCTCCTGAGGCTGTTAAACTCCATTGGCCCAGTCCTTATCCTCAAATTGGTTTTTACCAAAATAGGTCACCAGAGTTAGAATTAGGTCTCCAACCTAATGTCTTAGTTCAACCAAAATTTAATGCTAGTCTCGTCTATGAATGGAACATTGATGGCATAACTGAGTATCAAACCTTAAGTTTTTTATAGCAAATGATTAAGGCATCTAATGATTATAAAACACAAAGAGGTACTTCAGACAGAACTGTAGCTGAGCTCCTCATAGCTGGACTTTCAAGTCAGTTAAAAATATGGTGAGATTATTATTTATCTCAATAATAACAATTAGATATTCTCAATGCTATCCAAACCGGTGAGGAAGGAGAACCTATTATTGATCATTTAGGTAATCCTACCCAAGATGCCGTCTCAACACTTATATTGACCATAGCACAACATTTCATAGGAGAAGCCTCACATCTTAAACATAAAAATGTAAACTTGTTATCCAATCTTAGGTGTAAAAAGCTTAGTGATTTTTAATAGTACAAGTTGTGACACCCGCAATACGTGGCCGCAAACAAACCCATACACATGTCCATAAGAATAGAACTTAAATTCCTTTCAAGGACATAAATCATGTCATGCACATTCATACTCAACATACATCATAATTCAACAAGCAAGTGAAACAATTAACAAAT
>CATIWO010029270.1:0-13970 GCA_949673435.1 Macaranga tanarius | reverse complement strand
CATTCGAACGGTCCACATTTTTTTGTTATTTTCTCACAACTAATCATGCACCCTAGAGAGGTAAAATTAGTGGGACCCGAAAAAAAAAAAAAAACTTTTTTATTAAAAAAATTGAATTGCAGCACATGTAAGGCAATCACTAGTACTAAGGGTGGCCGCGGGCCGGTTTCGGCCCAGAATCGAACCAGAACCGATCTGATCAAATTTAGAACCTGTATCGGTTAAATTTAGAATCGGGCTGAACTGAGGGTGGAACTAGTTCAGGGCCGGTTCCACCATTCTAGAACTATGAACCGGCGGTTTCGGTTCAAAACCGGCCGGTTCTTGTTCATTTATGAAAAAACATCAAATTATGTCAAAAATTTTAAAAATGTAAGTTACAACTCTTTATAAAATTTTACATAATTTTCTCTTACTCGTGGTATATTTTATTTTCTAAAATAATATAACTTTTTTATAGTGCGGAAAAACTGAACCAAAAAAACTGAAACTGGCCGGTTTGAAATCGGCCTAAAACCAAAATTAAGCCGGTTCCAGTTCGATTCTATCTTAGGTCGAACCATGAACTGGCGGTTCCGAACAGAAACCGGCCGATTCATGAACCGTGGCCACCCCACTTTTTTTAAATTGTTAAAACAATAAGATTTAACTAAAAATAATTTTGTTTAATTTTTTTGGATTTTATTGCATTTTGGGTTTGGCTCACCTCCACTAAAACCTAATATGTTGCTGTAGATTTTTGACCTATTTTGTGGTTGTCAGAATTTTTTTTAAAAAAATGTATTTTTTTGTGTGCAACTATTCAATATAATTTGGGTATAATGAGAATTCCTTTCTTATGTCCAAAAAAAAAAAAAAAATAGAATTCCTTTCATATCTTACACACTAAATTGAAACTTGATAAATAAAGATCTACGAATGGAACAAAATCTTTTTATATTCCCAAAATTTTTTATTTTTTTATTTATTGATATTTAAGTATAAATAATTTTATTAAAATAGTGATTCAGTGAAAGGTTGTGATATAAAATATCATATTAATATTATATACGTGTCAATAAAAAATTTATTGCTAAAAGTTTTTAATTATTTATGAATTATTAATAAAAATAGTTCTTTTAACAAATTATTAATAATAATAATTACAATAATAATTAATAAATATAAACTAAAATTTTTGTATTCTTTTCAATAAGCACATTCAATACCACAAATGTTTTCAAAGATTAACTAAAATGTTTTGAAAACATTAGGGTATTTCATGATTCATTTGTTCTTTTCAGTCTAATAAGGTCAACAGAATAATTTGGCAACTTTCTTTTCTTGAAACCAAGATATTAATTATTACCTTTAAGACTAAATTTATGCTTTCAAATTCTATTATTTGACATCATTATGTACTCATGAATATGATTCACGAAGGAGTAAAGATGAAACAATAAAAAAGAAAAGTTTAAACTGTTATCAAACATTAGGTTTACATTTCACAAAAATAGCATATGCAAACTTAATTAATTTAGGTTCAGCATTAATCGTATGCATTAAGTCCAAAATATTGTTCCAAATCTAGCTACAGCTAGGTAGCTTATTATATGAATTTAAAAATGGGGTCTTGGTCTATTTATATTAATTGTTTACTATAAACTTTGCCTTTGAATTACAAATAAGCATCATTTCTCGATTTCTTCACTAAGCAATGAAGATTAATTAAATTAAATATACTCAACCAACAACCGTTGGGATCAATTGTCAAGCGATCTGTTATCGTTTAAACTAAGATTTTAAGTTTGAGTTTTAGTGAACGCAGTCACATAAATAGTTATTGGGAGACTTTTGCTGCTCTTGTAGTTCTACCCGAGTCGAGCTAGATTAGTTAGAGTTCAATAGACTCTAGATACCAGTGGTTCACACCGAAAATCAAACCTACTCAAAAGACTGTGCATATCAATATAGGGTAGTTAATTAATCAAGATTATGTAAATAATAGTAGCTAATTAATTAATTAACGATTGTTTTGTGATTAAGAAAGGAGATGGGTCATGTGAATCTAGTTAATTAATGGGTGAAGTTTAGCTGTGAGTGAGACTTGGTTGGATGTTGGATCTGCATAATTATTATTTTTAACCAATCCGTCAACACGTTTTACATTAATAACTCTTTTGTATAATTGTATCTACCTATATTAATTCATTGCCAATTTGTATGTGTACTTTTAATTTTCTATATGT
Source organism: Macaranga tanarius (assembly GCA_949673435.1). Taxonomy (NCBI): domain Eukaryota; kingdom Viridiplantae; phylum Streptophyta; class Magnoliopsida; order Malpighiales; family Euphorbiaceae; genus Macaranga; species Macaranga tanarius. The sequence continues at coordinate 11,742 of CATIWO010029270.1, read as the reverse complement.
CGATCACCAGAATCTTGTTTTTGCTGGCAACTTGGCATGGCATCACACGTATAGCGTCATGCCCTTATTCCCTTCAACATGCACCAACATTATTATTTTTCTTTTATACGTAAATGAATGAAAGAAGATTAAAAAAAAAATAGCTATGCTTAGTGAAATAATAGTTTAATAGTTCATAATTTATTGGTACAAACGATCAAAAGTTTAAATGTAAAGCTTTGAGTTTAAGTGAACTGAAAAAATTGTATAAAAAATGATACATTTTTATGAGATCTAATTGACTCAAATTTTAGAGCTCATATGATTATGAATATTAGGGATATTATATATATAAAAAATAAATTAATAGCTATTTTTGTTCTAAGATATTATAAGATATATAAATCAATATTTGTTATTGTTAATTTCATAGATTAAAAATAATCATTTTATATTATATAATTTATTAGTACTTAAATTATTTAATTTTTCTATTAATAAATAAATAAATAAAGGAAAAAGGTCCTGCGACAATAGACAACTTCACGCTATGAAATTAATTTATGAGCTAGTTGAAAGCTATGCAAATGTTGCTTATATTGGTTACATTAAACGAATCAATTTGCATAAAATGATATTCTAGAATCTAGACTTAAGAAAAAATATGTAGAAATATAGTGCAAATTTATCGAAAATAGTTTAATCTTTAAAACATTATTTATTGTGTGCATGAGCTAAAAAAATTCTTCATGATCAATACCTATCGCATAATTAAAAATTTCAAAAATTGTACATATTATGTATATTGCAAGTTAGAATTGTAAGTTTGTTAATAGTTGCATAAAAAATTAGATAATTAAATTGCTCAAACATCATATGATGGAGTATATATTTCGTTACATAATAAATTAATTTAAACTATTTATATATTGCATCTATAAAAAAAAGAAAAAAAAAATCTTTATTGAATATTACTTGAACTTTTCTTTTCTTTTGATCCATTACTAATAGCATTCACACCATGCATATCTTCTTTAAAGCATACACATTATATATGATCATGTCAAAAGTTCTATCTGATGTCATTTGGAGTTGTATAATTCATGAATATTGGACACAAATACAAGGGAAAATATATATGAATGAACTGAATTTGTCCATTTATCAGGAAAAATACCTCCCTATGCATACATGTCTAATTTTATACTATTAAACAAGTTTAACTTTAACATGCATAAAGTTGAGTAGTTAGATGGTTTAACTTTATTACAAGTGGTGTCAAAAATAAAATTTCATTAAATTTTGACACCACTTGTCAAAAATTAAAATTTTATTTTTGACAAGTGGTGTCAAAATTTTATTAGATGCAAGTCATTAAATAAAATTTTGACTTGCATCTAATAAAATTTTGACACCACTTGTCAAAAATAAAATTTAATGACTTGCATCTAATAGAGGGGAAAGTTTGACACCACTTGTCAAAAATAAAATTTCATTAATAAAAATAGAAATTATATAAAGAAAAATGAGTGATGTAAAAATAAATTTAATACAATGACTTGCAAGTTGCATCTAAATAAAATTAACTCTTAAAAAGTAATATAATTAAGTTGTAGTAAATCCTCACTTGAGATCACCACTTGTAATTTTCACAAAAGACACTCTTTTTTAATTTTGATAATGTAGAAACTCTCATATTTAAAGTTTCAAAGAGAAAAAGAAGAATTTTTTATAGCTACTAAGGTCTCCGATCACTTTTTACAATACCATGAAAAATATTAATTGAAATTTATTGAAAAAAATAAGAAAAAAAAATCATTCATTCAACCTATGTATTATAATCTCCATTTATCACGATAACTTTCTAAAAACTCATAAAAAGTAAACAAAATCCACAAATTAGTAAATAAATTCTCAAAATTAACTATTTAAATAAATAAAAATTAACTAATTAAATAAAAAAAATAATCATAAAAAGAGAGGGGTTGTTTACTCTTGCAATCCAAAGAAATTTTAGTATTTAAGAACTTTAAGTATTAAAGAAAATCATAAATTTAACAATATATATATTACTGAACTATACCAATTAATAAAGCTTTGAAGGATTTTTTTTTTTTTTTTTAGTATTCGATTTAGTACTCCCGTGAACTACAATATTTGATACCACTAAATGCTCCAAGAATGCAATTCTTATTGTTTATTTTTCATGTAGGGTGTCTATATTCAAAAATTTTCAAACATGAAAACAACATTAATTCAATTTTTAAGAAGTTGTAGACAATAATTCAAATAATCTTCCAATAAAAATTAACATAGTCCTTAACAATATTCCCCAAAAAAAGGTTGCTTGATTATTTGTGTTATTGACTAAGCCACATTTCTATTTTTATTTTATAAGGTGTTCCAAAATTTATTGATAAATACAAATAAATAAGTAACATACAAACAACCATGGAAATGTATGGTCAACATCAATTCCCAAATCCTGAAAGATTTTATGGCATTGAGCATGTGGGTCCTTTGTCTTGCACGTGAACAATATAAAGGGTTGCATAAGGATGAGGCCTAACACATTATATTGCCCCAAGGCCCATGCTTCTTCTTTTACATTTAATAAGGGCTATCTTTTTTTCTTTTTTTGGCTCCTAATCTTTGCTTTGCTCTTGTTTTCCTTGTGCAAAAAGTTAGGCATTAGCATCTTACTAATTGGTCGCTTTTGTTAGGTTTTGTTTGTACTTCTTCTCTTAATTTTCATCCCATCAACTTGTTTACATGCTTTCTGTTTTGCCAACCAAAGCTCTATATTTTTATATTATTGTAAATTCAATTTCGGCTACCTTTGATTCTTATTGTCTAAAGAAAAATTCTATATTAAAATTCCATTATTATTTATTTATATTAATTTTTTTTTATATGAACCATTAGTATTCATAACCCAATAGTTTTTTACTAGTTCCGTTCGATTCAAGTAATATCACAACAATAATAAAAAAATTTTAATAATTTTGCAACTGCATACATTGCGGCTCGAATTCGAGATGTCGCTTAAACAAAAATAATACAAGCTAGCTGATTTGAATCGTTTGTTAATATTCATATTTAAAATATTTTAATTTTCAATAATGGTACTAGTTAGAAAATAAATTAGTGATTATTTTTTAAAAAAAACATTTGAGATGTATGATTTGAATATTATTGTTGACTAAAAGAAATAAGAAGTTATATATATTATAGCCTTAGAGTGCATACTGGTTGATTAAAAGAAATAAGAACTTATATTATAGCTTTACACTGCATACTGGTTTTAATTGATTAATAAAATGTCAGGATTTGCCGACTAAAGTTCCTCAAATTTTCTATTGCTGCCAAATTGATAGTAACATCAATAAGCTCAAATTCTTCAAGCATTTGAATCCTAACGGTCCCAATTTTTTTTTAATGTTGAAATCTGTAAGCATCTACAGACAATGCCTTAGGCAACATGTCATTATCTTGAGATTAGGCAGCTGAGAGACGAAACCACCCAATTAGGCTAAATGGCTCCACTATTTCAAGTGTCAATTTTTGAATTTGTTGCAACCCCCGTAGAATGATAAAGTTTCTTGGTATATAGAAATTGAATTTCATTACCATTCTTTGAAAAAAAAAAAAAGTAAAAAAAAGGCACCCACCAATATTTTTAGTGCCTAACCATAAAGAAAAACATAATTTGAAACATTATAGTAATTATGAATAGAGTATGATATTGAAAATAAATAGATTATGATGATGTTAGCTCATATTCATTATATGACAGACTCAGTTTGTGAGAAATTATCCGCTTTAATGTAGTCTTAATTCATGAATCATACAATTTTATTCCTCATAAGAAAAAAAAGCATCTAACGGAGAAAAAAAATAAATTCATAAGAATTCAAGTTTCTCACCTCTTAACCAATATAAAATTCTAGCATTATCAAATTTTATAAATTATATATCTTTTTACAGTTTTATAAAATAATTTAATTTCGCAACTTTTACGTTTACACATTTATGTATAACAATAGGATATACGTGAGGCTCATATCTTACGTTGTAGCAACATTCCTTGCACAAGAACTTGTGATTTAGTTGGTCCTAGAAAGAATCAATTAGCAAATGTAATTTACTAATTGCTTGACATGCAAATCAAACCCAAACATTGAACTTTGCTTCGTATATGGACATGGAATATTGGCGGCCTATATAAACAAAATGTTCAATTCAAATTTGTAAAGTAAAGGCTGTGATATAGGCAGATGACCCGGCTGTGCATTAGATGTGTCCATGTCCATTTGTTGACTATACTAAGGCAAATAAATCCATTCACCTTTTTTCTCTTAGCAAGAAATACAAACTCATGTGTCAAATTTTTGTTTTATGAAGCAAAGAAGGACAATGATCCGAGCAGAAATAGGGTTATTCTATTCTTTCTTAGCCTGATTGGACCATACTTAAATAATTGCCTTTTTTTAGTAGATGAATTGGATAATTACTTGGAGTTGTTAGTATTTGGTTACTTAGGGTTAGGGTGTTAGATTTTGAAAGAGATGGGTGAAAATCTTCATCACCACACGACCTTCAAAAGATACATATTATCACATTTTAAGTTACTTTCGAATTAGTTAATTATCAATAGAAGTTCTTTTTTTTTTTTTACTATTTTAAAATTAAATTATTTTATGGGAGTTTAATATATTTTAAAATAAATTTTACTTTTAAAACAATTAAAGTATAATTAATAAATATTATAGTAACAAATCAAAAATATAATATTAAGTTTATTGAGTTAATATTTGAGGTTAGAGGTGAGCAGAAATTGAACCAATTCGATTGCTTATCTCTACTTGAGACTTAGTTCAACCACAGAAACGTTTGTTTTTATAGGAAAAAAGTTTTTATTTTAATTTTTTCACATAAGTAATGAATTTAATCCTTTTAAATATTTGAATTTTCTACGGTTTCATTACTGTGATAATCAATAAAAATACTTATAAAATATATTAAGAATTAAAAATTATAACTTCTGCCTATCCCGCCTAGGTCGGATGGTTTACCATACAGTCACGAGGTCAAAGCATTGATTCAATTCCCCACTTTTTCCTTAACTTCCATTAAAAGAGTTATAATATAAAGGACCATACTATAAAGGACCATACTAAAAAATGAAAAAAAAAAAAAAAAAACTTCCAGGCTTCCAGCTAACCACGCGATATCCATTGAAAAAAGTTTGCTGAATTATTGTCAAAATTAATATCCCAACAATTTCTTTCTTGTGGAGAACAAGACACATCAATTAAAATATGGACCATTGTCACCAGCAAGTGAGAAACTTTTTTTTTTTTTTTTTTTTTTTTATCTAAAAGGACCTTACCGGTCACATTCTTTTTATTTTTTCTTTTTGGTCCCAGACAGCATGGAACTGAGTCACCTCACAAGTTGTCCATGAATATACTGTTTACCACATCTAAGGTTGCAAAGGTTACCTTTAGTCCCCTGCCATGCTAGAAATCCATCTCTAATTAATGTTGCTAATGGCTTTAATGGGCAATATATATATATATATTTTACTCTTAAATTAGTTCTGCTTAAGGCCAACCTACACCAGTCCAAAACGGAGGTGCACCCATTTTATTCTTTAGCAAGAAACTTCCCTTTCCTTCTTCTATTGTTCTTGGATGGGTGAATGAGGGAGTTGGCCAAATTTTCTAACATGTATTGTTGAAGTAAACTTGCTAAAGCAGATAAGAAGTGTCTCCACCAATTATTGATGAGTTAACCCCATTAACACCTACTGGTCCAGTCCATTCATTCTCATGATCAACAAAAAAAAGACACAGCTCATTCACAGTTTCAAAATGATAAGCTCCCATGTTGCGTGGTCAATCAAATTGCTTAGAAAAAAATATAAATAAAAGTAGATTGTCCCTTGCGAAGTTGGGATCAATTATAGTTGCAGTTGCTCACCTATCACATAGAAACTTCATGACAAACATTATAGAGAAGATTATCCCCTTAAACGCATGTTCGTGCACTTGCTCAAGTATTATGGTTCTACAATAATTTGACCGATAAAAGACAATGCCATGACTACCGGAATTATCTCAAACCAATCAAACCCATGTGCATAACCTAACCTTAAACACTAATTTACTTTTAACTTTCTAATAAATTGTTGTTAGGATTGTTCACAAGTTGTTTAGATTAGTGGATATTGACTGTTTTGTGAAGTACCCTTTTGCTCCTTTTACATCACGAGTGCACTATTGCCCTGAAAGTTGTGTCAAAAACTGCAAATTGCTCTCAAAGAATCTGCTGCTCTAACTGGAGTCACCTGTACATCACAAGTGCACTATTGCCCTGAAAGTTGTGTCAAAAACTGCAAATTACTCTCAAATAATCTGCTGCTCTAACTGGGGTCACCTGACAGTTCAACCTAATATGTACGGTCCCTATAATGCATTAGAAGAACATAATATAAGGCATCTTGAGCCCATAAACCAACCACGATCAATGCTGTTTGGTGCATCAACTTTGAACACAGGCAAAAAGCAGCACTTGACACCAAGAACCTTCAGAATTTTCAGACCAAAAATAGAACTTCTAAAGCAAGGGATATTTGTAGCAGCACCAATGCCTTTGGACCGTTTTCCTGCCTGTACAATGCAAACAATGCTCTCAACAATCTGAAATCACCAAAACCTCCCAAACCCTAAAATTAAATGGAAAACAAGAATACTGCAGCAAATACCAATTCTCTCTTCCTCATCGTTTTCCATCAACAACCTGCACCTACCACCTTCCAAATATCAGCATCTTCATCAATTTCTTTATCGTTACGGATGCCCTATGCTAATGAGTGTCATATCTTCATACTGAAGACAAGTTTTTTTGAACTAAAAACTTGCATATCACTCAATCAAGAATTTCAGAAAGACAAAATGAGAGCCATTAAGAAGACAAAAACGAGCTACAAGAGGGACTAAAACATTAACACAAAAAAAACAGAACTTAAACTTACAATATCAAGTACCATAGTCTCTGTATTAGGAAATTGATAGAGGAATTTCTCCCAACAACCAACAAAGTTTGAATTGTGTTACAGCTCATCAATTGCCACTATGCCACTATCCATAAGAAATGAGTTAGCTCAAAGTATGATGACAATGAAACATGACAACCACTACTACTACTCTCAATTCTCAAACCAAAAAATAGAGAAGAATTATCACCAAAGCCATCAACCAAATTTTCTTTTTTTTTTTCGCCCCTCAGATCCCATCATCTCCAAATCCAATCAAAAGCAAATGCAGCAAAAGAATTTAACAAAGGACAAAACTCAATAACACTACCTTGCAATTTTTTTTTTTTCTATTCTAAAAACATGAACAACCATACACACACACACACTATGAAGTCAAAATTCCCCTAATCAAATTTCCATCAAAACCAAAGAACATCATCACTAACCAGTAACCACCTATCCCATTACACCAAACACCTACTTCCTAACTATGCTAGTAGAAAAACAAAAAAGAAAACCCCCCCACCCAAAAAGGGAGCACCAATCACCACTGCCCTACCCCTTCTCCATAGGTTTCACGACCATAATTCCCATCATCTGCTTCTGCTTCCTCATTTCCAAAACTTTCCTGTGCGAATTTGAATGCAATACAGTGCAAAACGTAGGGCTACTAGCCGGCCGATACTCGGGAACCAACCGTCCAGACTTAAACCTAACACCACAGGCATTACAAAGGGTTTTAGGACCGAGTGGCCCCGCACGCCACTGAGGTGTTTTTTCAGCACCACAATGCTGACATTTTCTTCCAATTGTAGAAGTAACCACTGGCTTCACTTTCTTCATATTCTCTTGGCTCCACCATGACTGATGAACTCCAAGGTCACGGCGCCGCCTCCTGCGCTGCTTGCTCCTCGCCTTAACGGGTACCTGGAGGCTTCGACAATAATTCATTATAACACTGTCATTCATGCCACTATGACCACTGTGACCGCTGTTGCTGGTGCTACTTGTTGTGCTGTTTTCAAGCACAGAGACAGGACTCTGCTGCTTTGGCAAACTACCTGGGTGCTCCGAAAGTATGTCGACAAATGTTTCAACTCCAGGAAATGCATCTTTGTCTGATAACCATATGAGTTCTTCATCTGCAAATTCCTGCAAGAAAAAAAAAAAATCATAAAACCCTAAAAAATGTTAGTTGACTCAACTGAGTGAACTCAGCAACTCGAACGAGTTGTCTTTTTCTTTACAGTTTGGGCGCTCTATTATAATTGTTATTGTTATTATCAAGCGGGCCATCCCATGTGACATTGCCCTTAAATCAGTACAAGGAGAAAGGGACAAAATAAGGGAAATTTCTTAGAATCTTTTAGGATAATATTGTCTTTTTATACAAAGTGGGAGTGTCCGTATCAATTTATTTAAGAGTTAAAGAAAAGGAAATATTTGCTGCACATTTATTGGGTACAACTCTAATCTCGTGAGCCACAGCTCACATCAATTATGACCACCAGCAAAATTTGACCCAAAATGTCCAAAACACCCTCCGACACGACCTGACTTAGAACTGATACGTGCAGCAAATTTCATAGTTTAAGGTGGACTTAGTTGTCCAAATGAAAAATACATGGGTGGCTTTTTCCAAGGAAAAAAAATCAACCAAAAAAAAAAGCCAAGAACTCGTTTTAAAATTAGGAGTATAATAATAAAAATATACCATTCAATGCCGTATGGTTTGACTCGGTCGAGTCAGTTTTAAAAACTCGGACCGAAAAAGCCCGAGTTAACTCGGCAACAACCCCAAAAAGCAGCCGAGTAAGGGCGAGTCAGACAGAGTCATGACCCGGAACAATCGGAAAAGAAAAACCCAGGAAGAATCGTCATCTGGGTTGTTGAAAAAACTTACAGGTAAAATAGGATGGGTGGAATCGTTGTTGTTGAAAACGTCGAAAGAGGCATGAGGGTCTAGGGAAGAAGGAAGGGACGTTCTGAGTTTTTTCTTGTTGTTGTTGTTGTGTTCTTCGTCATCATCTTCTTCTCCTATGTCAGAAGAGAAGTCGAGTAAGTCGTCCATAAAGCAAGCTGCTTGGTCAAGAGACTCCATTAACAAAAGGATGAAGCTTTTTTTTTTTTTTCTTGTGTTCTCTTTGTGTTTGTGCTTTTTCCAAAGAGAAAAAATGGGTGGTGGTGTTGTTGCTGGTGCTACTATTGTTGTTGTTGTTTTAGGGGAAAGAGAAAGAGGGAGGCTTTACTTTTGGTTATTTAGCTATATTATCTCACGATGAAGTCGATGGACACAATGGCAAATGGTTATTATTATTTTTGGTAACGTCTAGTGGGTAAGTATCCCATGCATTGAAACCCCCCTTTTTTTTTTCTTATTCAATAAAAAATAATAGCCACCCCCTAAAAGTCCTTTTCTTTGAAGTTCATCAATTAAGCTCCAAATGGCCCTTGTTGACCTTGGTTTAAACAATAATGCTTTTTTTTTTTTCGAAAATAAAACAATAATGCATTTTGAAAATGAAGATTATGTACTTTATTTTATTATATTATTAGTATTTCATTTCTATATGACAAATGGCATATGATGCATTTTTAGCATTCTCATGTCAAAGAATTGTCATTTTCTTAACTTTAGCTTTTATTCTAGTGTTGGACTATGCCGTGTATATTTTTTTTTTTTTATTAATAGAAACGTATAATAGGAATAATCTTCTTTTAAATCTAACAAAAATTAGGAGTACAAATTAATGCATAAAATTGATAATATTTTTTATAGGAAACAATTTCTAGGCAATAAAATTTTCTTTTTAAGGTAAAAAATTTGGAAAATACATGGTAAATTATTAAACTATTTTCCTAATTTACCACAATTAATAATATTATAATATATTTTTGACTCAGTGCGTGCGTGTATTTTATTAATTTCAAAAAAAAAAAATAACATAAAGATATACATAATCTCCACGTATCAAGCACCCCATCAAAAGTGATGACTGAAAAATAATTTATAAATGTGTCAGCACAACTTTGATCTAGTGGCTAAAATTTTCAGTGGCAGAGAGTCTCGAATTCAAATTATGGCCCCTCCCATTTCCCTATAAAAAAAAAATATAATTTATAAATGTAAATAGAAAATCAAAACAAGGATATTTTGGGAATAAAAAAATTAAATTGAGGAGATGAAAGAGGAAGGGGCGGACCGCTTACGCAACAGCCAGGCCTGCTTTCACGATGTATCCGTTCCTCAATAAGCTCCAACGCCCACGTCGTTTCACCAATAGGAACCCGCCACGTAGAAACTAATTTAATTTTTTAAAAATATATCATAAAAATCTTTGACCTCCCCGACACCGCACGTGGCGGCGATAATCATGTTCATGTGATAACTAAACTTAGCATAGCAGCATCTGTTTTTCTTTAAGTTACAAATAATCTTTCTAATTAAGTTTTAATTAATTAATTAATTAACTAATTTTCTAATTTATTGGGGTTTAATCATCAAATTTTATCAATATTAATAAATGAAGACTATGGAACTGAAATTCAAAATTTTAAATAATTTTTGTGAGAATAAAAATTCAATTACATTTAATTAATTAGCTAATTAATTAAATGTAGAGAACACTAATAAATTAATGATTATGATATAGCACATTAGCACTATGTAGTGATTGGGCTTATATGTGGGCCCATTTGCATGTGCATTTTTATGGTGGGGTCCACATGGGGGTGCACGTTAGTGAGTGGTGGTGGTGGTGCAGTACTGGTATTAGTAGTAGTTAGGTGGTGATGGTGGGATTCATATAATAGAAGGGTGTGTCCATATTCTCTCAGGAAGAACGTGAGAGTCACGTGCTGCAGATGAGAATTATTGCAATGTACAAATACAATAATAATATTGTTGCTATGATAGACCATATGCACCAAAAAAAAAAAAAAGATTCATTGAATTTTTGGAGATGGAAGAAAAATGACAATCACAGCTATTGCTTGCATGCACATCTATCTAATAATTGCAAGTAATTTTATTTTTTTACGCTAAATGTGAAAAAATTAGATTACTTTGACTTTTTTTTTATTATAATGTTATTCAAAATTTAACTATTTAATTCGACTTATATAAAATTATAAAAATGAAAAATTTCTCAATAAGTAATTTAATACAACAATATTTATTACAATTTGAATTTTAAAAATTATTTTAAGCTATAGTAGCTCTGCCATTATTTTTGACTATTTCTAACATGATTTTTAGATATTTCAACTGCGAGCATTTCTTTCCGAATTTGCAATTGTGAGTTTTTTTTTTTACTTGATACGGGACCCAGTATGCGAGAATAGCCCTGTCATTATTTATAACTATTTCTAACATGATTTTTTAGATATTTCAACTGCAAATCAATTGTGAGTTTTTTCTTTTTTGGACTTAATATATGATTCAATATTATTGGGAAGGGACAATTAATAGTTAATAAATTTAAAAATAATTTTTATGAGTCACTACTTAATATGAGATTTAACAAGCTTAGTGTAGATAAAAGGAATTAAATACAAGACCTTTCATACTAAGAGCAAAAGTTCTTCCCACTTGATCTGGGCGTAAAGTGTGATTTTGAGTTTGTTCTGTTGATATTGAAAGAAAATCATTTGAATTTTGAATTGAAGAATATTCAGTTGGGCCAGACTTTCAATAATTTAACTGAGCTACTTTGGTATTT
>CATIWO010029264.1:0-20521 GCA_949673435.1 Macaranga tanarius | reverse complement strand
GAACTAAGGCATACATCTCTTTGTCATATGTAGGATACTTTAAGGTAGCCCCACTTAACTTTTCACTATAGTAGGTGATTGGCTTTCCTTCTTGTATAAGGATAGCTCCAATTCCTAAACCCAATGCATCACATTCAATTTCAAAAATGTTAGAAAAGTTAGGTAAAGAAAGTAAAGGGGCAAAAATTAACTTATCCTTAAGCATATTAAATGCTTCCTCTTGTGCATCTTCCCATTTAAATCCCACATTCTTTTTTATCACTTCAATCAATGGTGCGGTAATGGTAATAAAATCACAAACAAATCTCCTATAAAAACTTGCCAAACCATTGAATGAATGCACATCTCTAACTAACTTTAGTGTAGGCCACTCCTTGATTACCTTAATCTTCTCTTCATCCACCTCAATGCCTTGTGCACTTACCAGAAAGCCTAGGAAAATGATTTTGCTTGTGCAAAAAGAATATTTCTTAAGGTTAGCATATAATATTTCTTTGCACAATATATCAAAAACTAATCATACATGCTCTGTATGTTCATCTAATGACTTACTATAGATAAGTATATCATCAAAATAAATAACAATAAACTTCCCTAAAAATGCACTCAAAATAGGGTTCATAAGTCTCATGAAAGTACTAGGTGCATTAGTTAACCTAAAAGGCATAACTAACCACTCATACAAACCATATTTAGTTTTAAAGGCCGTTTTCCATTCATTACCCTCTTTCATTCTAATTTGATGGTAACCACTTTTAAGATCAATTTTAGAAAAAATACATGCACTATGTACCTCATCAAATATGTCATCTAAATGAGGAATGGGGTGGTAATACTTAACTATTATTTTATTAACAGCCTTACAATCAATGCACATTCGCCTTGAACCATCCTTCTTTGGCACTAACAAAATAGGTATAACATATGGGCTCATGCTTTCCCTAATTATACCTTTGTCCATCAACTCCTCCACTTTTCTTTGTAACTCTTTAGTTTTCTCAAGATTACATCGATATGGTGGTTTGTTTAGAATTTGTGCACCATGAATAAAGTCTATTTGATGTTCAATGCCTCTTAAGGGTGGTAATCCCTTTGGTACCTCTTTAGGAAATAAATCTGCATATTCCTTCAAAAGAGACACAAAAATACTAGGCAAAGACATGTCAATTTCATTAGTAAAATATGCCTCTTTGTACATAAGTACAATCATTGGCATTTGAGAAAAGCAAGCTCTCCTCACATCACTCTCTTTAGCATAAAAACTCTCTTTCTTTTTCTTCTCAATCTCTCCTTTTACATATGCCTCTCTTAGGTTTTACGCATCCCCTCTTTGCTCTCTTTTCTTACACCCCTCATCAATTTTCTTATAACTCACCTTTTACTGCGCCTTTCTTTCTTTTTCTCTCACATGCACACATTCTCTCTCTCTCATTATTTTTTAATCTTCATACACCTCTTTAGGGGACAAAGGTGTTAATACAATGTGCTTGCCATTCATGACAAAAGAGTACTTATTTGTAAATCCATCATGAACAACTCTTCTATCATATTGCCAAGGATGCCCTAATAGGATATGACCCGCTTACATAGACACAACATCACATAGAACCTTATCATCATAATTTCCCATAGAAAAAGAAATAATTACTTGTTTAGTGACTCGAACTTCCCCACTATCATTCAACCATTGTAAGTTATATGGTTTAGGATGTTTCAAAGTAGGAAATTTGAGTTTCTCTACTAACAGTGTGCTAGCAGCATTAGTACAACTTCCCCCATCAATGATTAAGCAACATACCTTATCTTTGATGTGACATCTTGCATGAAAAATATTGTCATATTGTTTCTCCTATTCTACTTTGGTTTGAGCATTCAATGTGCACCTTGCAACTAGAAAGTCATTGTAATCAACTTCCGTTAGATCATTTTCAACATCACTTGCATCTTCAAGTGGCGGCATCTTATCTTCCTCTTCCTCTTCTTCACTATTATAATCTCCATTAGCAATGATCATGACCTTTTTATTTAGCCAGTCACATTGTATATGGCCTCTTCCCTTGCATTTAAAACATTCAATGGTGCTAGTTTTGAGCTTAAGTGGCTCACTTGGATTTAAACTCCCTCCTTCTTTGACTTTGTCAAATTTTAGCTTGGAAGTGTTTTGTTCTTTTCCTTTCCAATTCGATTTCCATTGAGATGTTGTTGTTGAGCTTGTTTTGGTGGTCCTTCCTTTAAGCTGTTATTCTACTTTAAAGGCCATGTGGTACATGTCCTCTAACTCCACGTATGGATATAATTCCACCACATTCTTGATCTCCTTATTAAGGCTATTTAGAAACCGTGCCATTGTTTGCTCACGGTCTTTATCTATCTTAGCTCAGATCATGACTATCTCTATCTCCTGGTAGTACTCTTTAACACTCCTTGTACCTTATCTAAGGCCTTGTAGATGATTGTGTAAGTCCCTATAGTAGTTTGTTGGAACAAACCTCTTGCGCATGATAGCTTTCATCTCTTGCAATAGAGAGATTGGATCTTCTCCATTGTGCCTCCTTGAAACTAATAATTGGTCCTACCAAACTAATGCATAGTCCATGAACTCAACAGCAGTAAGCTTTACCTTCTTCTCCTTAAAATAGGTATGATACTCGAATACAAAGTCTACCTTCTTTTCCTATGCTATATATGCTTCAGGATCACTCTTGGTATGGAAAGCGGGTATTTTCATCTTTATACTCCCAAGGTTATTATCTTGCCTTATATGCCTTTAAACATTATCATCAATGGACTCTTCATCATCATCATGCCATCTTCCTCTACGTCCTTACCTTGGTGCGATTTGATTTATGTTGTTAGTGTTGTTGGTGGCGATGGTGGTTTGACCTCGCTCCATCCTCTCTATGCGTTCCTGAACCTGTTGATGGCTTGTCAATAATTAGTTCATCTTATCTTGCATAGCCCCCATAAAGAGCTTCCATTCAGGGTCTTTTTCCACCTCTTTCGAATATGTCATGTTAAACATAAAGAGAAACGAAAACAAACAAGGAAAACCTAATAATAACACTCGCTCACGTGTTTGCACTCAAAAGATGTAACTCAACACTCATGTGTCACTCAATTGATGTATCTATTCTCATATTCCTCTCTTATAGTTCTTATAGAACTTAAGCTACTAAATATCAAATTAGACTCAATATAACTCAAACAAAGCAAAATTAAACTTAAACTTGACTTTAGGAACTAAAGAAAAATGCCACAACAAAGACAATAGTTAACAAAACAAAAATCAAGAAAAATTGGAATAAGTCTTTAACCCCACCTAAAAATAACTTAGGAAAAAAAATTCAGAATTGAATTAGGAAAAAGGAAATTGCACTTAATAAATCAACCAAATTCAAATTTTATAATCCCACATAAATTTGGAATCAAAAATAACAATTAGAATTGATTCTAGGTCGAATTGAATGGAACCTAGCAATCCAAAACCAATTTAGAATTAAGATAGCAAACAAAAACAATGTTTAGGTTGAATTTTAACTTTGATCAATTCTTTTTCTTTTTTTTCTTTTTTTTCTTTTTTTTTCTTTTTTATATACTAATTCATGGCCCAAATTGAATTTCTAATTCATGGCCCAAATTGAATTTCTAACTCAAATTGGTATGAATTGAACAAATTTAATACAAACAAGAACAAAGAAATAAATTTTGATGTGTTTTAAGGATAAAAAATGAATTAAAGATATAATAAGAATGAGAAAAACAAGGAAAATGAATTTAAATCTAAACTCAATAAGGAAAAATGAATTTGAAGGAATCAAATAGAAAATAAGATTAAACACAAAGAATAATAAAGATATGTACTTAATTAATGAGCCAAAGCTCTTATACCAAATGATACGAACATGGCTAACTCGTGCCAAACCCCGTATACAATATTAATTCTTCACCTTAGGATTGTTAACAATCAAGCAATAATGGTAAACTCTAACTCCCAACAAGACCCCTAAATAACTTATATTTAAGAACTTTAATTACAGAGAATTAAAGCTTATTTAATGTAAGCCTAAATTAACTATGTCAATGTTAAGCCTAAATTAAACTATGTTTGAATGTACCAGGCCTTCACTTAATAAATTCATAAAAGTTATTTTAAGAACAAAAGACAGAAATTAATTCCTCATAAAGAAATTTGAAAATAATTAAAAAAACATCTCAAAATTCATTTTTGTAGCCTTTATATAGGCATTACATTGCTTGGAGTGAAAGCTAAGAAATACCAGTCCTATTTAGACAAGGAACCCTTAATAGGTTAAGCCTTGACTTGTCAAACCTTCTAGAAACTTAATTAACACTCCTAAATAAGAAAACAACTAAAAGAAATCCTATAAGAGCTAGAAAACACAAAATATGAATAATTGACAACTAATGACAACTATGCAAAATAGGAAGATTTGTAAACTTTGACTAAATCTTCAAATACTCCTCTTTTAATGTATAAAACGTCCCTCTTCACATATGTAGGATTCCTTTGCATTAAAACCTTCTAGAAAAGGCCTTGAAACTTTTAAAAATCTTCTAAAACCTTCTGGAACTTTCTAAAACCTTCAAAAATGCACTTTATCCAAATTAAGTGAAAATTGCTCCACTTAAAGAGTTTGACATGAAATCTTCATTTTGAAGGTCAGAATTGGCTAATAAGGTGTAAAAATGATGAATGCACTTAATTGAGCTCTATTTGCATTTGTACTTTGAACCTCCATTCTTTGCATGATTTCTTGTTACATGAACGTGTATAAAGCAGCCTTGAACTTCCTCATGTGTGCCCTTGGCATTGGGCCTTTATACTGAAGTGGATCCTTTAGCTTATCATCATGTTTGGTGCTCACTTGATTTGCATCACAATGACTATACATAATTACCAACTTACATTTTTATGATAACATGTGTATCCGGCCCCTAACATCGGCTATACATATTTATCAACTACATCTGTAAAGTAGCATATGCATCCGGCCCCAACAACGACCATACACACTTACTGAAAAGCCCTAGAGGGGGTGAATAGGGTTAATTTGAGTTATTGAGAGTTTAAGAGAAGATTAAGAAAATGATAAGTACATGGATAAAAGAGTAAAGACAACAATCTCATAAATGCCCTAGAGGGGGGGTAAATAGGATTAATTTGAGTTACTAAGAGTTTAAGAGAATATTAAGAAAATGATAAGTACAAGGATAGAAGAATAGAGACAACAATCTTATAAATGCATAATGATTTAAGGAGTTCAAATTTTTAGAAAATCCTAAGTCTCCACCTAACTTATCCTAAGTTAGGATTTTGAATCACCACACCAATATATTACTTAGATCGAGTACAATACAAATGAGTTTTGAGGCTCAACTCAAGCCTTTACAACAACAAGAGTTTTTCTTGGCTTAACTTAAACAACAATCACAATTCAAAGTATTTTGATGGTTAACACTTGAATCAATTATAAGATAGGCACCTCACTTCCCTTAATCTTAACCCAAGAATTAACAAGAAGAAAGAATCTAACTTAATATAACCCACACTCAAGAAACTTATATAAAAGTGATTAATTTTAGAGTTTTGAACAAATGCTAAGAAAAATTTAATTGTTCACCAACTCTTATAACCTTCTTAAATGAAGTTGGAAGGCTTGTATTTATAATGAACATCAAGAACTAGCTGTTAGGAAGCACCACATTTGCCCAAATGAAAATTTAACTTTTTACAGAGAAAGAGCTCCTCACGATCGTGACTCACCCTTCACAATCGTAAGGTTGAAAATATAGCCGTTAAAGCTTGAAATTTAACCATTAAATGTAGGAACGTGCTGCTCACGATCATGACTTAGTGGTCATGATTTTGACCTTGCCTCTCACGACCATGAGGGGCAGCCTGTGAAGGGTGCAGGAATTTCTGCACAGTAAAGCTCATTTATCACTTGAATGGCTAGCCTTACTCACGATCGTGACCAACATGCTCACAATCATGAGCCTTATTTTCCAATTGGAAACTTGAATAAAATGTCTTCAAATCATTCCACAAGTGTTACGGATCATTTAGAGGCTTCACAATGAGTTTGGAGGACTTCCATAGAGTTACAAATCACCATTCATAGCTTGCATCGTCAAAGTTATTTATCTATCTAATAATCACACTTAAACATAAACATTAGTAATATCAAAATTGGTTGTCAATGTCAAAACAAGGGTGAATTAACTTATGATCATGCAAATGTCCAATAATCTCTTCCTTTTTGACTTTGACAAATAATTTTGAATGATAGATATAAAAATTTAAACAAAGCAAGTGTGTGTGTGATTATAGATTGCTCCCCCTCAATCATGCATAGGGGATTTGATTCTCTCCCCTTCAATACATATTAAGGAGTAATTAAAAGTCATGATAAAAGTGTTATGATTTCATTTTGTTATATGAAGTGTATATGCAAAGTATATCAAAGGTGCAAAACATATGATAGACATATGCATATCATATACTGAACATATACTGAAAATATACAAAATATATACAAAAATGAAATGCAGACATAGTATGTGCTAAGACATATACTAAACATATACCAAAAGTATATGAATCATATACCAAATATAAACTGAAAATATATGAATCATATATAAAAAAAATAAATGATAATCATCATTCAATCATTCAAATTTTTCTTCCCCTATGTCAAAGGATAAAAGGAAGGGAAAATAAAATTTCATTGATAAAGGAAAAAGTGTAAAATGCAGTCTATGTGATCCTTAAATTGACAATGCAAAGGAAGAAAATATAAAGATTAAAAACTAATGTAATTCAAAATAAGAAAAACTAAGGATGATCATCTCCATGTCCTTGGCTTCCTTGATCTTGTGGAGGAGGATAAGAGAATGGATCATATTGGCAAGCATATCCTTGCCTCTTATAGAGGTAGTGGACATCATATTGAAGATGATCAATATGAGAGTTAACTTGATCAAATCTCCTATTAACTTGAGATTCAAGGTGATCAAAGCGAGAGTTGAAATTGGATTTCATCAAGGACATCCTATTAAAAAGATCTCCCATTTATTGAGGTTCATTATCAATTAATTAAGCTCCCTTTGAGGATCCCTCACCTCTAGTGCTCTTCCTTTGAGGCATATGAGGAGCTTGAGGCATGGATAGGTCTTTGCCTTATTGAAGAGTTTGAAATTGGTCAATATCTTTAAAGTATTGCTCAAGCTCTTCATCCCTATCTTGTTCAACTTTTTCACCCTTCCAATACAACATATTGTTGATCCTCTTACATTGATTAGAATTTTTAATAAATGAGCTATCAAGAAGAGTCGAGGGAATGGAATCAAGATTAGAGATATTCGCCCTAAAATATTGAGCAAGTTTGGTGATAAAAACTCCAATACAAAGGTTGCTGAAAACACTATCACTAAGCTATTAAAGCCTCCATTGAAATAATCTCTCCATTTCAATATCTTTCCCATCAACCATACAATAAAGAAGACAGAGATCATTAAAAGAAATAGCTTCATGACTATGCCCTCTAGAATTGATGGAACATGCAAAAAATCTTCATGTGCTAGAATACTTGAGTTCAATCCCAAATCTCCTCCATAAAGTTCTCTAAAAGTGCCCCATAAACTTCACATCTCTATCAAAAACAATATAAGTGGGAACACCATGCAACATCATAATCTTACAAAAGAATAAGTCAGCAATATGAGTTGCATTAAAAGTTTTAGAATATGGAATAAAGTGTGCTATTTTTTAAAAACAATCCACTACAACAAAGATAGAGTCAAATCCTTTGGCTATTTTAGGAAGTCTTAAAATAAAGTCCATACTTAAATGAACCTAAGGTGTATTTGGTTCAGGTAAAGGAATATACAGACCTGTATTTTGAGCAGTTTCTTTGCCAAATAAACAAGTTGAACACCTACGTACAAATTTCTCCACATTTCTTTCGCATATTTGGCCAATAATAATAATCAACTACCACTGCCAAAGTCTTGTCTCTACCAAAATGTCCACCCAAACCATTCCCATGAAGTTCTCAAATAATTTGCTCACAATTGATTACCTTTAAACAAATAACCCTCTTAAAATCGATATGGCAATCAATCAGCTTATGAAGAATTACATAATTCAGCTATTATTTTGCTAAAATAAGGGTCTGAACCATACTGGTTTTTAAGTTCCTCAAACCCCATGATTTGAATACTTAAAATTGATAAAAGTAATGATCGTCTAGTCAAAGCATCAGCCATAATATTAGACTGACAAGATTTATAATTTAATAAAAAATTGAACTCATCAAGAAAAGAACTCCATCTAATATTTCGATCATTAAGTTTTTTTTTTGTGAATGCAAATACTACAAGGTTTGATGGTTAGAATAAACTATGAACTCACAGTAAGCCAAATAATACTACCAATGACGGACAGCCCTGACTAAAGCATAAAATTCTAAGTCATAAGTCGAGTAATGCCTCCTTGAATCTGATAAGTTTTCACTAAAGAACTCCATAGGCCTTCCATTTTGGCCTAAAACTGCCCCAATTCCCACATGCAAAACATTACACTCAAGAACAAATAACTTATCAAAATCTAGTAATACAAGAATGGGAGCTTGAGTCATTAAAGTTTTTATTTTGTCAAAAGCCTTTTGGGCTGAATGAGACCACTCAAACTCTTCCTTCTTTAATATTTTAATTATAGGACTCATAATAGAACTGAAATTTTGAATGAATCTTTTATAAAACGATGCTAATCCATGAAAACTTCAAACTTTCTTGATGGATTTAGGTGCTGGCCACTCGATAATTGTAGAAATCATTTCTGGATCTAGTTTTAGACCTTTTGTAGACACTATGAATTCAAGAAATACCACTTCTGGTTGTAGAAAGATGCATTTTTTTAGGTTCATATAGAGTTATTCTCTTGGAAGTACTTCCAAAACTTATTGCAGATATGTCAATTGCTCTTCCTTAGTGCGATTATAGATTAAAAAATTATCAAAACAAACCACAAAAAATGAATTTAAGAATGGTTTAAGAACATCTGTCATAACCCTCAAAAATGTACTCGGTGTATTGGAAAGACCAAATGGCATTACCAACCATTCAAATAATCTATTTGTGGTTTTAAAAGTTGTCTTCCATTCATCTACTTCACATCCTTATTTGGTGATAGTTGCTTTTCAAATCAATCTTGGAGAACACTTTAGAACCAGCTAGTCGATAAAGCATATCTTCTAATCAAGGAATTGGAAATCGATACTTAAATATAATTTTATTTATAGCACGGCTGTCCACATACATTCTCCATGATCCATCTTTTTTCGGTGCTAATAGGGTAGGACAAGCAAAATGACTTTTACTTTATTGTACCAAACCTTTCTCTAACAACTCATGAATTTGTCTTTGTGTCTCAGCTCGTTGCATTGGAGGCATTCTGTACGCAGACAAATTTGGTAAAAACACACCTAGTACCAAATCAATTGCATGTTAAATGCTCCTTAAATGCAGTATTCTCTTTGGTATATCCTCAATAGTTAACTCCTTATATCCCTCTAACAAGTGTTGAATTCTAATAGGATATCGAGGCAACTTTTTAGCTTGGCCACTCTCTACGAGCTTATTTACTAAAGCATATATAACCCTTACTTCATTGCTTTCAGCTTCAAACCTCTCAGCATATATATACCCATTAATTTTATTAGGTTTGCTAGTTGCTACTTATTTTGCCTTGTCCTTAAAAGGATGCATTGTGTACCTCTTATTATTCTTAATACAAGAGTAAGTATTAGGTCTTGTCTTATGAACTATATCATGATTATACAGCCAAGGTCTTCCAACCAAAATATGACCAACATCCATTGGAACAACATTGCACAAAGCTTTATACTCCAAATTATCCCTGATAGTGAATTTCACAAAACATTAATAAGTAACAAGTAATTCATGTCCTTTCTTTAGCCAGCCCATTTTATAAGGATAAGAGTGTTTTATTGTAAGAAGCTTCAATTTCTCCACAGCCTCTTTTGATATGATATTTTCCATACTTCCTCTATTAATAACAAAATCACATACCTTGCCTTCACAAACAACACGTGTGTGGAAAATACTGTGCCTCCTCCAATCTTCTTCTTCCCTATTTGTCATTGTTGTCATTACTTTTTGCATCATCAAGGACTCACCTGGTTGAAGGTCAACTTCTTCTATCTCCTCATCATAGTCACCAAAAATTAGTTCTATCTCCTCCTCGAATTCTGCTAGGTTCACTTGCTATTATGGATAAGTGAAAGAAGTATGTCCTTTCTCTCCACAAGTAAAACATCGAACTTAAGAGTTGGTGCCTCCTTTAGTTGATGATGGACCAAAATTGTTTTGTCCACCATAAGGCACTATAGTTTTACCTTCATAGGTCCTTTCAATATTGAACGTGGCTTCACTATTTTTATTTATTGTAGCAACCCCTCTATAATTTTAATAATTTGTTTAATAACCCTGTTCAGCTCCTCCATTTTTTTTCCAATTCCTGCCATACGAATACTTGCTAGCTCCATAACGTGTAATTCATTTTTCAGCGGATAAAGCATGTTAACATGCATTTTTGAGATTAAACAAATGAACCACTCCCATCTCATCCTTTATCGAGTTATTTAACCTAAAAAGGTAACGAGAAGTAATTTGGTCATTGCTCTCAGATAAACCAACCCGAACTCTATAGTATACTTCTCAACAAACATAGTATTTTTCTTTAAATAGTGGAACTTCTCATAAAAATCCATTGTATAATTAGCAGGCAGAAATTGTTTCCATAGCTTAGCCTTCATATGCTCTTAAGTGCTGATTTTAGGCTTGCCTCATCGAGCATACTGCTCTTTAACTCTATTCCTCCATTGAAGTGCAGTACCCTTTAATTTAAGCTTCATAAATAGCACTTTTCAATTTTCTTCCATTGGCTTCCATTCAAAATAATTATCTAAATTGGCTTCCCAATCTAAATAATCTTTTGCATGTAACTTACCATGAAAATCAGCTACTTCAACCTTAATTCCTCCCCCATTTAAATCAAGAGCATGTAGTAACCGTTGTTCCAATCCGCCTCATGCTGCTTGATTAACAGGTCCAGCTTCATGAAAAGGGTTCACATTCTCTAATTCTTCTTCACTTTCAAAATCTAGATTCTCGGATTGTTCATGGTCACCTTCCAGATTCTCCATATGGGCTTCCACTGGTTCCTGACACTATAAGGCTTGTACAGCCCATGTCAAATCCTCTACCATCCTTGGCAAGTCGGCCAACTCAGTTTATTGAGGCTGGTTGCCTCTTCCTCGGCCCACCATTGGTTAAAGTTGTAAAAGAAACCAAATAATTCAAATTCTTTTGGCTCTGATACCAACTTGATGCAGCGAAAGAAATATATTAGATGATTAAAGTTCGAATAATAGAAAATAATTAGAGTTAAGAATCTCTAAATTATTATTAAATCAAAAATCAAAATAATATAATTTGCTCTTAACTCTCTACCGGTCCCTTATTTATAGTAATAAGAAAAGTATATCCTAAAAAATTAAGGATACTAATAAAATAAGAAAACTAAACAAGAAAATATAAATCCTAAAAGAACAAAGATAACTAAAATATAATCGTAATCTGAATCTGAATCTGAAATTTAATCCTAAACTGAATAGGAATTGAATTGGATTGGATACTCCGCATCACATGGGATATAAATAAAGAATTTTCCAACTCTGTAGATTTCTTATGTATATTTTCATTTATTTATTCAATTGACCATATAGTTATGTAATTAAAACCTGATTTTTACATTCCTTTCTCTTTTTTTCCTTGTTTGTAGATCATTTCAGAATTTTATTTCTAATGCTGATCCTGAAACTTTGTCTATTGTAAGTGGTGCAAAACCTGGAGATTTATCTCCTGAGATGTTTAGGACTGCTTCAGATATGATCAGCAAGATGTCACCTAAAGAGCTTTAGAAAATGCTACGAATGGCTTCTTCATTTCACGGGGGAAACCCATATGCTACCAGTAGTTCTTCAGATACTAGTTTTAATGGCTTTCGATCGGGTTTTGTTCTTTCAAATGTCACACCAGACATACTTAAAACAGTAAGTAATATATTGAGTAAAATGCCCCCAGAAGAGCTTCAAAAGATGTTTGAAATAGCATCTTTTTTGGGAGGAAAACACTAAGTTCCACCACCACCACCAACAGTAGCTCTACATACTGATGGGCTAAATTCAGACACAGTGTCAAAAGTGGTCGGGCATCGAGGAAGTTTTGAAGTTGATAGGAATAGTATGAATGGCGAAACTAGTTCCTCTGGTGGTTTCCTTTTCAGGCTCAAGAAGTGATTCTCGGCAAAGCTTTTATGGCTCAGCTGCTGACATGCAAGAACAAATGAGAAACCAAATAAAAGACCCGGCTATGCGAGAGGTATGTTCATTTGGCTCTCTCCATTTGTATTAATAATGTCCTTGGATCCATATATAAATAAAAGCACTTCATTTTGCTCAATGGATCTTGTTGGAATGTTCATTTTTATTTTGTAGCATATCAAAAGATTCAAGTTAATAGTTTGTGTGGGCTTATGTTTGTGGTTTTCTGGAAATTGTTAACGTACAACAGTTATGTTTCTAGTAATTTCTCTGGAGCAAGTTTGATTTGTTAGAGAATTAAAGATGGTGTTAACCTGTGTTTTAGTGCTCAAATATAAGTAATGAATAGGTTGGCTGCCATTTAACATACATGTCCAATTGTGTTGTTTTAAATGTATGGTTGCATTTAAATTGGCAGATGTTTACATCAATGATGAAGAATATGAACCCCGAGATGATGGATAATATGAGTGAACAATTTGGATTTAAACTTTCTCAAGAAGATGCAGTAAGAGCTCAACAAGCCATGTCATCTTTATCCCCGGAGTACTTGGATAGAATGGTACCATCTTGATCTTGATTTCTTTTTACTTTAGAACTTCATCATAGAATAACAAAATCCTGTCATTTTAACCATTATATTCTTAAATTTGTCTATTTTAAAGTAGGATTTAAATACTAATTACTTATGAGATAATGCTGTTGTACAAATATTTTTCCCTCTCCCAAAACCCATGAAATCAAAAAGGAAAATAGTTGGCTGAAAATGTTGATTGATATTGCTCCCTTGCACTTCACTGATATGATTATTGTTTTCCTTTCAATTTCTCGCAGATGTGATGGGTAGATAGGATCCTGATAGTTCTATAAGGTCTATATGAACCCAAATCCCTAACATTAAGTCCAATAGGAGACTTAATGTCCCTATGGGATTATATGATAAGGTTAAAGTTATTTAATCAATAAAGGATAAGGATTCTTGCATAACACTAATCCGAATAGGACTAGGTATATCCCTTTTATGCCTATATATAGGCTCATATTTCTCATTATTAGACATCTTGAATAATTCTCTCTAATTTAAGCATCGGAGAGTCTACGGATCGAAGATCCTAGGTTCATCTAGTTTTCTTTATGGTTGTAAGTACAATAGAGGAGTTCAACATTCATCAATTGACACCGTCTGTGGAAAACAAATAAGAATAGTTCTTTATTTTTAGATCACACTCACTAAAGTTTCTTGCATTGATTTATGGCAAACACCTTGGATCCTCCACCTGATCAAAGTGGAGCATCTACTAGCACGTTAGTTGTCACTCAAGCAATTCCAACGACTTCCCAAGGAGATTATTCACAATCTCTAGGGTCGGAATTATTGCACTCGTCAACCAATACTTCTCAACTAGGGATAACATATGGAGTATCTCCACTATATTACGCTCCTTTTTAATATATGTCCAGATCTGTTCCAACTATTCTTTTTCCAAATCCACCAGAATTATTAACTCCACCTAATGTGGTTGGAACAAGTCAGACTCCCATTCCATTGAATCTATCATTTTTATATAGAGAATAAATAATTAATAGTCTCAACGCTCAGCTTCAGTTCGTGCAACAGCAACTACTGTACTTTACTCAAGGAGCGGCAATAGAAATACCCATTATAGGAATATATACCCCCATGTCTGTTCCAGCTATAGGTGCAACCATCATTGCTCCGCAAGACGATCGATTGCTACTTCGCAATGAATGAGAGGAATTGCGTGAAAACAGAAACAGATGACAGGAATCCAATTCAGAGCAGGAATCGGGATCTAACTTTCCAAGGAGAGATAGAACAGACTTCAATCGTCAGTTACGGGAAGTAATACATAAGGTTCATACTGGACCTGATGAAATAGAGGAATGTATACTAGATAGGAACACTCTATTCGTTCACAGCATAATGGTAACCTTAATACCTTCAAAGTTCAAGGTTCTGCCTTTGGATTAATATGATGGAACGGGTAATCCCATATCTCATGTCTCTATGTTCCGCACGAAGATGATGCTGCAGAACGTTAATAACGCGATTATGTGCCGAGTATTCCCAACAATTCTAATGAATACTGCTCAGAGATAGTTCCATAGATTGCCGAAAAATTCTATAGCCACCTTTGAAGAATTGATAGAACAATTCAGAGTTCGGTTCATAACTAACATTCCGCCAAAAAAGAGTATTAATGTCTTACGACTTTATAAGCAAAGTAATAACGAGACACCTTAAAGTTATCTCAATAGGTTTAACAAAATTGCTATGCAAATAGAGCACTTAAGCAACGAAGCAGCCATAGACGCATTGAAGTACGGAACTAAGATGGGGAAGCTCAGAGATAAAATAATGAAAAAGAAGTCCCAAGCTTTTCCGAAAGCAATGGCTATTGCAACCAAGTTAATTGACTTAGACGAAGATAAAAGAGATATACGAAAAAAGATGGCGACGAGAGAGGGCCAAAAAGGAAAGATGAAAAAAAAGAATCAAAAAAAGAGTACAGTTTCAACAAACATAGAAATGATGATAGGAGATACGCTCCTCTTAATACTCCTAGATCAGAAATCCTGATGTGGATTAAGCAAAATGGAATAGACATACCGATTCCGTAGAGGCTCAATCCACTTTATATCGGATCAAGAGATAAAAACTGATATTGCAAATACCATTGAGATCATGGTCATAATACAGATGAATGTCACAATCTCAAGATTGAGATTAAATGACTAGTAAAAGTAGGCTCTTTGAAAAAATTTACAGAAGATTTCCCAAAAAGAACATGAATTTCAAACACTCGTTATGAACATCATGAGGATTCAAAGAAGACTCACAAAGATGTATCAGGAGTTATAAATATGATCATAGGTGGCGAGTCCTCATCAAGAGGGAGGAAAAGGCCACAGAGAGAGGTGTACATAGCACGACCTAGCTCATCTACATCAATGATCACAATCACCCCAGAGGACAGACTGCATGTCAAGTAACCTCATAATGACGTACTAGTCATCAACACTTATATAAATAATTACTTGGTAAAAAGGATGCTCATAGATGACAGAAGCACAGTTAATGTCCTTACCTGGGAAGCCTTCCGAGCGATGAGAGGCTCATCCGTAGAACTGAAACCCATTACAAATCCGATAACTAGCTTTTGCAGAGGAACTGTTCAACCAATGGGAAGTGTTGAATTAGACATAGAATTGGAAGATCGAGATTTCCAAGAGCATCTTACAATAAAATCCTTGTTCAACATTGTTGACACTAGATTAGCCTATAACGGAGTTATCAGAAGGCCAATCTTATAGGAAACTAATGTAGTAACAAGTATCAGGTACTTGATAATGAAAATTCCTATTCCAAAACAAGTCATTACGATCAAGGGAGATCAAGAAATCGCTAAACAGTGCTATCAGCTAGCCACCAAAGATGAATTGGAAGCCTTTCCGATTGAATCCAATATGGAAATCAAAAAATAAGGAATAAAGCTAGAACCGATGGAAGAGTTGAAAGAAATAAAGCTTACGAATGGAAAAATAATAAAAATTAGTGGAGAAATACCTGAACAAGTGAAGGAGAAGATAGAACTAGCATTACAAAATCACTCGGGCACTTTCGCCATACAAGCATCAGAAATAGTAGGGATTGATTAAACAGTAGTAACTCATAGCTTGAACATTGATCCCTCTATTAAGCCAATAATGTAGAAGAAGCGGAACTTTACACTAGAAAGGCAAAAGATTATAACATCTAAAACCGCAAAGCTGCTGGAGGCAGGATTTGTACGAGAAGTCACACATCCCGAATGGCTAGCGAATGTAGTACTCGTCCGAAAGTCAAACGTAAAGTATAGGATGTGTGTAGACTACACAGATCTGAATAAAGCATGCCCAAAGGATAGTTATCCTTTACCAACCATTGACTAGTTAGTCGATTCAACTACGTGTTATGGAATGTACAGCTTCATCGATACTGCACAAGGATATCATCAGATTCTTATGAAGGAAGAGGATCAAGAAAAGACATCCTTTATAACTCACCAAGGGTTATATTGTTACAATGTAATGCCCTTCGGACTCAAAAATGCAGGAGCCACATACCAAAGGTTCATGAACTTCATCTTTAAAGAAGACATTGGTAAAACCATTGAGGTATATGTGGACGACCTAATTGTCAAAAGCTGAGCAGATGAAGACCATTCTATAGATTTAGAACGGGTCCTGAAGGAACTCGATGAATATAAGGTTAAACTTAACCTTGAAAAATGTGTCTTTAGGGTAAAAGTAGGCAAATTCCTTAGGTTTATGATTTTACAAAGAGGAATGCCAATCCAGAAAAGATGGAAGCAAGCATCAATATGAAGCCTCCAACAACACTGAACAAATTACAGAAACTAAACGGATGAATCACCGTATTAGGAAGATTCATATCATGTTCAGCAAGAAAATGTCTTCCCTTCTTCCGGGTAATGAAGAATATCAAGAAATTCAAATGGAATACTGACTGTCAAATGGCATTTGAAGATATCAAAAAGTTCTTAACATCTCCACCTCTATTGAGCAGACCAACTCTAGAGGAAATATTATACATGTACCTCTCAGTAGGAAATGAATTCCTAGCATCGGTACTAATCCAAGAGGATAAAGGAGAATAAAACCCCATCTACTACGTGAGCAAGGTCCTTAAAGGATCAGAAATCCGCTATCTAAAGATGGATAAACTAGCACTGGCTCTAGTACACACAGCAAGGAAGCTTCGCCACTATTTTTAAGCTCATAAGATAGTGGTACGAATAAATCAACCACTGAGGAAGATTTTACAAAGGCCGGAGACATTCGGAAGACTCGTCCAATGGTTAGTACAACTGGATGAGCATAAAATATCACACGAATCCCGAACAGCAATAAAAGTGCAAGTGCTGCCTGATTTCATACAAGAAATAATGGAAACTGAGGGGTTCAGTAATGAAAAGATCCTATGGCGAATGTACATTGATGGAGCATCATGAAGATAAGGATCGGGCACAGGAATAATTCTGATAGGCCCCAAAAAAATAAAAATTGAATACACTATCAGAATAGCTTATGGTGCCACAAATAATGCGGCAGAATAAGAAGCCTTGATCACAGGATTGAAACTGGTAAACGAGGTGTGAGTGGAAAATCTCCAAATACTTTGTGATTCTCAACTTGTAGTGAATCAGCTCAAAAGAACATATGAAACAAAAGATCCGAATATGATTAAATATTTGGATAAAGCTCATTCACTCCCATGTAATATTGAAGAAAATGGCACACAGTAGACTTTAGTCCAAATTCTAAGAGCTGAAAATAAAGCTGATATAATAGCCAAGTCCGCAGCGAAAAATGGGCCTATGTTCCAGAATCTCTGCCTCAAAGAAGAAATCGTTAAGCCCTCGATGGAGGAAAATAAAATTTTAACCACTTGTGAAACAACCGAGTGGATTAAACCTATCGCTGAATACCTAGAAACAGGAAAACAACCCGATGATAGGAATCAAGCAAAGAAAATTTGAATAAAAGCTGCTCAGTATTCATTTCAGAAGGGAAATCTATACCGAAGATCATTTAGCCATCCATGGAGCAAGTGTGTTTCACCAAAAGAAGGAAATTATATCCTCATGGAAATACACGAAGGTATTTGTGGAGCTCACGAAGCTCAGGCCACACTAGTCAAGAAAGCCCTTCTACAAGGCTACTATTGGCCCATAATGTCACAAGATGCGCAAAAGTTAGCACAAAACTGTGACAAATGTTAGAAATACTCATAGCTGGCATATGCACCGACTCATGTACAAAACCCCATTGGAAGCCCATGGTCTTTTGCCATTTGGGGAATGGACATTCTTGGACTTTTCCCAATAGCTCCGGGACAGAAAAAATTCATTATTATTACAATCGATCACTTCATAAAATGGATAGAAATTGAAGCAGTCTCAACGATAACTGAATCAAGGATCTGCAGCTTCTTCTGGAAAGAAGTAATATGCAGATTCAGAATCCCACAAACACTCATTACAGATAATGGAAACAGTTTGACAATTTAAAGTTCAAGCAATTCTGTTCCGAACTCAAAATAAAGCTACGGTTCACCTCTGTAGCTCATCCTAAGACCAATGGACAAACAGAGGTAACCAATTGAATTATCTTACAGGTAAGGGTGTTCATCGGTCGGTTCGGTCGGTTCGGTCAGTTTTGGGCTATTTTTCTGACCAAACCGAAATAACCAAATTTCAAAAATATGAAACCGAACTGACCGAATTGCACTGTAGAACCGAACCTATTTTGAACCGAAATTTTAGGTTCAGTTTTCGGTCGGTTCAGTTTTTGGTCAGTTCAGTTTTATGAGTTTTAACTATTCAAATTTATAAATTAGGCCAAAATCCCTTTTTTTCAACTTGTTTCATATTTTTTTCAACTTGTTTATATAGAACTAAACCGAACCTACTTCGAATCGAAATTTTTGGTTCGGTTTTATGGGTTATAACTATTCAAATTTATAAATTAGGCCAAAATCCCTTTTTTTTCAACTTGTTTCATATTTTTTCAACTTGTTTATATAGAACTAACATTAAACATAAACCGACCGAACCAACCTATTTCTATATTTATATTAAATTTGTATATATTTTTAAAAAATATTTAGAAATATAAAAATAAATAATAAATAAATAATCGGTTATTTCGGTTATCTCGGTTAACTTACATTTTTTTTATATAAAACCGAACCGAACCAAATTTCAGTTCGGTTCAAAAAAATTAAAAAATACAAACCAAACCAAATAGTGTCGGTTCAGTTTTTGGTTCGGCCATTTTGGAGGGTGTGAACACCCCTAGACACACATGTCACATATGCTAAAAACTAAAATATAAAATGCTAGGTTAGTAAATGTGGCATATGACTTTTATTTCATTTAAGGTGAGTTAGCTACTTCACATTTAATATGTGTATTTTATATTTTAATTTTGATTAAATTTAAATTGTGCTAAAATTACAATAAAAATATTAAATTACATTACTTTTACTAACTTTTAACATTAGATATAAAATTGTAATGGGTCAAAAATGTGGTGAGTTTTAGTAGTAATATGTTTGATATTATGTTAACCAATAATTTGAACTTGAGAAACTCTCAAAAAAGAGCTATATATATGGCGGATCCAAAATGACAACACCAAGCCCAAGCCCAAATGAAATAATTGATCAAAGATTTATTTTTTAAAAGAATAAATGAGACGAGTAAATGCAATTTTACTGAAATTTAATCCTTGTGAGATGGTGAGCAGCAATGCAGTTTTAATTAGGACTATCGAAATGAAGCAATGCTGAAATAGTTGTCGATAAACATTTTTTTTTTTTTTGGCTCTAGACTTGTGTATCAGTTGTTTGCTAGCATTGTGTGGCGGCTTTGGTGTTGGCGCAGTAGTGTTATTTTTTGAGGTACCGAACCCAGCGTTGAAGCTAAAATTGAGTGGCTTCGAAATAATATGTATCACCCTCAAGGTATCACATACCAGTAGGAGTGGCCATGGGCCGGTTTCGGTCTGAAACCGAACTAGAACCAGCCCGGTCAAATTCGGAATCGGGCTGAACCAGCCCTGAACCGAAGGTGGGACTGGTTCAAGGCCGGTTCCACCATTCTGTGACCTGAAATATAAGAGATCAGAGGCAGTAAATGTAAGAAATAACATTTTTTCACTGCGTATTATAATATATTCAATGACCTGAAATAAATAGTGTACATGTGTAACTAGATTTTTGCACATATTACATAAAAATTAGTATTTGATTTTTGTCACTTTTTATTTAGGCGCGTTTCGAATAGATAATGGCTGCTGCTTCGCAACCAGCAGAGGAGGGAGTAGAGCCGCCTGAAGTTGATGAGAACCGGATTTTTCTTCAAGCTGCTGAAGGAGTACAGAAACAACGAGTCTACGGTGTTGGCTCGTCAGTGTCGACATACTATGCGAGCAGTTTGGGCAGTACTGGTAGGACCTCGTCGAGGCAGGACATGTTTCCTTCTCAGGCCGCTTTTGATGAT
>CATIWO010029246.1:0-22699 GCA_949673435.1 Macaranga tanarius | reverse complement strand
GAGCTTAACATTTTAGTGCTCACTTTCACCTCGGTCATTTGGACTCCCATGCGTAGTCTAAATGTTAACTTCTTGTATTTCGATGTGTTACAACATATTCTATATATTTTTATTTATTAGTTCTTGAGAAGAACTATATGTATGGCTGTATTATCAATTGCTTATTGAGTCGCTAGCTCATTCCTTTGCAATTGTGGTTTTCAGGATAGTTAGCCACTTGAGCTGTTGCTTGGCTTTCAAAGCTTAAAGCTTGGTTTGTCGAGAACCAAGGTGGGAGAACAATATGCTTGATGACTACATCTCCATCCTCATGTGCATTTCATCCTTTTTGGCATCAAGAATTTTGTAATAGAATTATGTTGTATTTGTATACATATGTAAATTATGTGTACATTGTATAACTAATACTTTAATATATACAAAGTATCTTTTGGTTTAAAAAAAAATATCATTCAAGTTTTATTTTCATTAATCTGGACACGTGTATGTGGTACCTGGAGGGTGCTACAACAATAGTCTATATATATATTCAGATAGTTATAATCGTGTAAGGAGACTTCCTCGACTTATGAATTAGAACTTTTGTTTAGTAATAATATTTGAGAATTAAAAGACATTATTGTGGTAACCAAAATGTTATGAACATCACATTCTTGTTATAAGTGGTCAATAATAAAAACAATATGGAAGAACTGATGAATGGAAACAAAATATCAGTCTTTGTCAAAGTTATAACCACCAATGGTATTAAAATAGACTCATAGTGTCAATTTCTATAGGAAATCAGAGTTACAAAATTTGTGTATGATTTTATTATAAATTGAATGGTGGATAATATATTGAATTGGATGAATTAGAGTGTAAGTGAGACGTGTTGCACATGTATTTGATGTATGGTCATATATAGGAGTTATAAAGAATAAGAAAAATATGAATAGCTAGAAAAACTCTCACTTGTTGAAGCGGAAAGTATTTTGATAAGTACTTACTAATATGATGCATATATTTTAGTTTCTTTTATATGTATGAATTTAATAGTACATGCATGCTTACTTGGATAATTAAACAAGTACTATAAATCATTATATATGCATATAGTGAAATGTGTGATTGAATATACTATAGAATATAGTGAATGTTATATTCGTGTATAATGAATGTTATAAACGTGAGAATGAATTAGTAATTTTGAATGGAATGTTAATATAATGACCTATTATGATGCAATTGTATAGAGTTATATTGTCTATGATGTGTTGTGTTTCACAAGAAGGTGAAACAAGTGAAGAATTATATAAGAAATATACCAAATATGGCTTTGTGTAAGGTGATGGTATGAAAATAGTTTTGGTTGGATATTGAGTAATGTGATAGGAATGTGAATGTATACATTCTTGCATTCATGTGAACTATTGTGAAATGCTATCCTTATTATTAAAATGAATGTAAACATTAAATAAAGTATTGTGATTCATGTAATGTTTATTAATTACTTATTGAGTATATTTTTACTTTTCTGGTATGGAATTTATAATTGAGGGTATTAGAGATGATGTAGTGCAACTGTATATATTTGGTTATATATATAATTCTCTCTATATATGAGATGGTTGTGATTACTAAATATATAATAAAGGGGTGATTATATGAATATTAAATGATGTGGGGAGATAGATATACTTTGAGCTTATATTGTGAAGGAGATTATATCGTATGAAAGAATTATGGAGATTATGAAAGGATGAATATACATATTTGAGACTCGTAATTTATTGAATACTATACATTTGTGAATGAATTGAATTGATAATGTTAAGTATGTTATTGGAATATCTCAGAGTTGCTTTGAGTCTCATTTGAGCATGATAAAGTTTATATAGCTTTAATAAGGGTAAATAGGAAATTTTAAGATTTAGAAGGAAAGGAGAAATCTAGTTTGAAATATATGGATAGTGTAAAATTGAAAAGAAGTCAGACCATTGCCATATAAATTGGCTTTGCTAAGGGAATTATTTCCTATTATGATGTATTATATATGTCTATATTAAGATAGTTTAGATCGGATCCTAAATATATGATACAAAAGCCTAATAAAGATTTTCAATAGAAATTTTAGATCGTAAGGTGAGGCGATTGAGGAATAAAGAGATTTCAAAAGTAAATGTGAGGTGAAGTTATTATTCACCAAAAGACGCAGCATAGGAAGTAGAAGGATTTATGGAGTAAAAATATCATATTTATTCTCGGAAGGTGATGAGTAATAAATTTCGGAGATGAAATTTTCTTCAAGGAGGGAAGAATTGTAACACCCGCCCTTTAGTATACGTATTCATGAAGTAATTATTGCCTTTAGTGTATATTAGATAATGGATTATATTTAAGTTTGAGATTGGATAGAAATTGTAGAAAGGACTAAATTGTAAGGTAATTGGGGACTTAATTGTAGTAATTATAAGTTTAGGGACTAGTTGGGAAGAAGAGTGATTCATTAAGGACTTTGGTAAATAAATATCATAATCTTTGGCTTTATCTTCTTCTCTTCCTTCGTGACCATGCATATTCATGTGGGTATGTTCTTTAAAAAAAATATAGAGAGTTGCACCTTTTGCTTCCAAAAGAGCTAAGGATTTGAGAGAGAGAGAGAGAGAGTTGATTTGGCTGTGAAAGTTGGGAGTTTAGGCTGCAATTAGCAACCTCCTAAGTGCAAAAACATCAATTGGTAAGATAATTATGTTTTTGGTTTTGGGTTGTTTAATTTCGTGACCTGTGTCTGATGAATTTTTAACCTCTGTAATTTAGCCATATTCGAAGCTATACAACTCTGAATTGAGTGAGGTTGGATCCTCTGGAAACTTCAGAGAGCCTCTTCAAGTTTTTTATTTTGAGTTTTGTTTAGATTTATTGTTAGAAGGGGTCTAATAGAGTCAAACATTTCAGTACTCATAGAATGCTCTGTTTTGGATGAATGGATTATAAAATCCATAATTAATTCTACACATATCCAAATTAAGTAATTCCAATTAAAATTTGCTATAGACATGTAACCTTATCTATGGTATCAATTTAAGGGTTTTGGGACTTGTGTGTGTGTCTTTAGGTTATTTTGAGTTTGGAGCATTTTAGTTGTATTTGTTTGAATGGTTAGTAATGGTTGTTTGTTGGAATTTAGTATATATGTTGCATAGGAGTTGGAAGAGGAAGTGGCAACCCTACTCTATAGGGGGAGCTTGGCTTTATAAAGTAGTTGAAGCTTTAGATTAGTAATTGTTAATTCAATGCTTACATATAATAATTTTCATGCAACTGTAGTTAATTAACTAAGTTGATTTGTGATTGCCACCTTAATTGCAATATGGATGAATATGTGATGTTGTTTTTAAGAAATAGAATGATTAATATATGTTGACATATGAAAACCATTTGAGGTGCTATAGTGTGAAAATAAAGTATATGCATGTGTATTATGGATGTTGATATTGGTACCTAAGCGGTACAAGCCACCCAGTGTGGTATAATATAAATATATTGTATGGTGTAGTAAACACCATAATTGTGTATGTTGCATTTTAAGAATGAGCTTTTGATTGAATATTGATGAATGGTGATTATATTGGCATATTGAGATGAAATTGATTGGAAATGTATTGTGTTATATTAGTTGTATTATATTTCACTTGAAAGTGAAATATGTGAGGAATTATGAGAATATGTGATAGTGGGACTGAGCCAGGCGGATAGTCCACACTAAATATGTGAAATAGGCAAGCTGAGCCGGGCGTATAGCTGCCTAAAAATGATATGTGAGATAGTGAGACTGAGTCGAGTGTATAGTCTCACTAAATGGCCATTTGATTGATATTGAAATTGTGAGAAATATAGCCAAGGAGGCTAAGTGTGAGGTATTTATGTGAGGTTGAATTCGGCCGGATAATGAAAGTGAGAATGAAATATGAATGTATGAACTCTTGAAATATTATAAATTTAGTTATGAGTACCAAATATATTGTTGAATGTGATCGTATGGGTACTAATTGATGTAGTGATTTACACATACTTTAAGTTTATTCTTTTGAATGAGATAATGTATGAATGAGTGATGGAAGTGTGATGAAATGATGAATATGGATGTGTAAATCTTGTGAATGATTGTGAATTATATGTTGATGATTGAATTGATGATGTTTAGTGGGTGTAGGAAGTGTTTTTAAGTTTGAAATTAGTTATATACTAGTATGGAATGGAGTGCTAGGTGTTTGAGTGGCTTGAATTGAGTTATATTCATGTGGTTTGACATCATTAATCAATTCAAGGGTATTTTTTTCAATCCATACCATCGAATTAAGTCCATGTGTCTTCATAAAAGTTGTATCCCTGAATTAGCTTTCCATAGCCTCTTGAATCACTTGAATCCGAGTTCGGTAGAAGGAGTTATGGCCTAAAGTGTGCGATGTAATCTGAATGGTCGAGCCAGGTGAATCTTCTACA
Organism: Macaranga tanarius; assembly: GCA_949673435.1. Lineage (NCBI taxonomy): Eukaryota > Viridiplantae > Streptophyta > Magnoliopsida > Malpighiales > Euphorbiaceae > Macaranga > Macaranga tanarius. The sequence continues at coordinate 18,214 of CATIWO010029246.1, read as the reverse complement.
TGCCTGTGTCGACTTGGCACGAGTGTGCTGAGTCATACCTGTGACTTAGGGTGCTGACTCGGCACGAGTGAGCCCTTCTTCTACGCACTGTTGTCTTTATATTTTGACCATAACTTGAGAAATATAACTCCAAATGAGGCATAGTTTAATGCTACGAAAACTTTAGAGAGTCCTCTACAAGTGCCATGTTTTGAGATTGGGTAGAATCTATTTTTAAGATTCTTTAATTGAGCTTGACATTTTAGTGCTCACTTACTTCTTTGTAATTTAGACTCCCGTGCGTAGTCTAAATGTTAAATTATTATAATTTGATGTGTAGAAATTTTATTTATTTACTTCTTTTAATTAGTTCTTAAGAAGTATTATATGAAATCTTGTCTTGATAATTACTTATTGAGTCGCAAGCCCATTCCTTTTAAATTGTGGTTTTTCAGATTAGTTAGCCTAGCTTGAAGAGTTACTTGGTAATAAGCTTGAAGTGTGTTCTGTGAGAGCTCAGGTGGGTCATGAGCAGGCTTGGTGTCGATATCTCCATCCTCACGATCATCATCATCATTACATTCAAGCATTTTATTTTTAAGCAATGTATTTATTTTGATAATAAGTTATATATGTACACTAAAGTACAATGTGTATTAAACAAAGATTTTTGGTATAAATGCATATCTCTTTTGATAAAATAAAATAAAACATTTTTGCCACGTGTTGTTCTGTCATTGGAACACTTGTATGTGGTACCTGAAGGGTGCTACATTTAATGGATATGGTAGTAAATTTCTTTTAATTAAAAAAAGAAAAAGAAATTTTGATGAGTTATTAAAAATTTTTTGCTTAAAATATATCATTTTAAAATGAAAAAAAAACTATTTCAATTTACAATAATTTGCAATTGGTTACATGATATTGAAATATATTTTTTCAATTTAAAATGATAAATTTTGCACATTTGAAGAGTTTCAACAAGTTTTTTTAAAATTAAAAGAAATTAAAAAATTATAAAATGAAAAAAATATTTCAATGTCATATAAGTAATTGCAAATTCAAAATAAGCTAAAATACTATTTTTTTTTCACTTAGAAATAATATATTTTAAAGAGAAAACTATTGCTAACTCATATTAAATTCTTTTTTTTTAATTGAAAAAGAATTTTGGTACCATATTAATATTAAACTACTACAATATTTTATCAGATATTAAATTTGATTCAGCAAATACTGGTTAATTTTGTATAAAAATTATTAAAGGGTGTAAAATTTATATTTTTTGTAAATTTTAAATTTATGTATTAAAATTGTAAAAATATATAAATTTTAGAATATTTTTATTAACATACTAAAATTGTTAAAAGATATAAACTTTATAATTTTTCAGCTAATTAGGTTTTTTTAATTTCCAAACTTTTATTTAATATCACATCACCCAAGTATTAATAGCAACTAGGAAAAAATATATCAAAATTATTTATTAGATCATCCTTCATCTCATTTAAATTTGTAGGATTTATGTGTGTCATTTATTTATTTATTAACTAAATTAATAGGAGTTAATGATTTATAAGAATTGTGATTAGTAGGAGTTAGTTGATTAGTTAAAGATGGAGTTAATTATAAATAATTGAAGCACCATTTGAAACAAGTTACATAGTAGAAAAAATAAAAGTTGAGAGTTGGAGGGTTAAGAAAAATATGATAAGTAAGAAAGTAAGTGAATCATTTAAGTAAACACACTACTATTGACTAAGTTAGTAGAGAACCTTGAAGCACTGTGGAGATAGTGTGGTGGTGGAAATACATTTAAAGTGGAGTAGTTACTGGATTGGAGATTTAAAAGGGAAAGTTGAGAATCATTAACACATAATTTATAATAGCACATCCTTAGGTAGTTAGTCTACCTTTGCTAGAGATTTGTTAAGGCCTTTGATCCCTTTCACTGTATTATGTTGTATATATTTTTAATAGCCCTTTTTCTCTAGTTTTTCCCCTCACCGCTGAACACTGACCTTGTATATTATCTTGTATATGCATGTATATTATGTTTTTCAGTATCAGTGTTTGTAGTTGAGATTGTATATATGTAATCTTGTTATCTGTTCTTGTGTTGTATGGACAACATTAACCATATAATATTTTATATTATTATTAAGCAAATAACCCCAGAATATATATTAATAAGTTATGATTCGAGCGATATATAAGTTATTAGCCTCAGTTATTAAACCAGTTCATCTGGATAGTTTATCGGTCGCTTTTATAAAAGCGGTATCTTTTCACGTTGTTACTCCGTGCTGGACAGTCCGAGTTGTAAATTTGTCCGACGTGGGTACCGATGGAAAGGGGTGCCACAGTTTTTGGTATCAGAGCATTTGGTTTGAAAAGTTTAGACTGAGAAATAGGATTATTGATGATTCTAGAAGTGTAGGCTATGAAGTTTATATTAGGATGAAATCTATGTGATGAATGAAAGGAAATGATTGATGATGTTATATTTAGATTTAAAGGTACTGAACAGATTAATTCTGAATTGCAGAAAGTTAAGTGATGGTAAGAACTAGAGGAGGTGGTATATGTGCTCAAGGTAGGGGCCGAGGTGCCCAAGTGGGTAGAATGGATATAATGGAGAGGGGTGAGGCTGCGAATCAAAGAGAGAGTGTGCCGTGAAATAAAACTCCAACTGAAGCCTCTGTTAGTAATGAAAGAAGTAATGAATGTGCACATAGTATAGAGAGTGAACATGGTATTTCAATGTCAAGAACGATGATGCTAAATTTCAATGTGCGAGGAGAGCACTGAAATAGACTGCAACCACTGTCGGTGCATGAAAATGTAGCTAACCCAGTACCACAAATGATGTATATAGATGCTATAGAATTAGTGTGAACTATGGCCACAACAATGGCAAAAAGAGACAGAGAAAAGTATAAAAGACCTGGAGACGTGATTGAGCACACAAAGAAGTGTGGAGCGTATGACTTTTACGGCAGGTTGGATCTAGGTCAGGCTAACAAATGGATCAAGACCACAGAGAAGTCTTTTACGACCTTGCAATTGAGCAATGAAGAAAAAATGAGCAACATTTATGGGTTGATGTTCAATAAAGCCGATGATTGTCTAACTCGAATTCAGAATCTCTACGGGGAGGCCTTGAACTGGTAAGTGTTCTAGGAAGAGTTTCGCAGAGAATACTTGACGGAGAGTTATCGGAAAGAGAATGTAATAACCTGAATTTTTACTATTATTCTTGTTGTTATTATATATATATATATATATATATATATATATATATATATATATATATATATATTACATCAGGTTGGGACCTAACTCATTTAATTGCTAGAGATTTTATGTGGTTTTGGAGTTAACTCATTTAATTATTAGTGATTATATATGGTTTTGAAGTTAACTCAGTTAAGTGCCAATAATTATATGCAGTTTTAGAGTTAACTCATTTAAGTGCCAACAATTATATGCAGTTTTAGAATTAAGCCATTTAATTGTTGGGATCTTTTTGTAAGAATTAAAGAGGAAGGACTGATATGTAATTTAATAAAAAATATGGGTATCAGAGTCGTAATTTGTCAGTCTCCTTGTCTATATGGACTAGCTGCAGAAGTTCATTTAAGTCCCTAATCTTCTCTACACCTTTCACTGTAGGACCTGAATCTCTTCCCTCTCCATTCACCGACCAAACCACCTCCGATCATCATGAAAATTTAACATAGACACTTCTCAACATCCTCTTCATATTGGTAGTCTCGGATTTATTTGGAGAGGTCTAGATTTTTTACGGTAAGCTCCTGAAGTTTCGACAGTTATCTTCCGATGGCGTATCTCTTTCTCTGGTGACTGTCAAGCAACACCACCACCTCCAGCAAGTTTCTATCATCATCAGGAGTCCGTAGACACCAACTATGCATCTAGGTGTTGTTGTTTTGAATTAATTAGAATTTATTTGAGTAATTTATTTTTCTCTTTGATCTATTATTTTGATAGATGTTAGTAGAGTTTGAGACTATATTTGAGTTCTATGGATTGCTGGAAATGTGTTGGTATTTTTGGATGGTATAAAATACATTTTCCGGTGAGAAATCCGGCAAGATAACCGGATTCCGGTAAGGAATAGTGACCAGCCCATAAAATTATGATTTTATTTTTATTAAATAGTTTTAATTATGAGGATTAATTGTTATAACTGGAGCTAGGTCTGATTCCTTACGGATTTGTAATTAAAAATCCCGAAATTATTTCGGTGGAAATTATACTATTACCATTTAAATAGTTATGACTCATCAGAATAAAAGCTTTAGCTTTAAATATTATTTTTAGGTGTTTTTAAGTCAGTTCTAATGATTTATTAATTTTAATAAGTTTTCCGGAATTTTTGGAAATTATTATGAATTTATTTGTTATATATGTAAGCATATTTTAAATAAATATTATTATTATTATTCATAGAGAATACCGGAGGAGGAGCTGTAGCATTTGGACAACCGAGGACACGTTGACCAGCACGCTCCACTTGTGAGTTAATGTTATAAAATGTTTGTTGAGAAAATTTATATAATTATTATTAATGAAATTTTTATTAATATGCATGAGTTAAGCAAATAATATGATTTTAGCTATTTTTTTTATCATCGTTGAGATTTTAAGAGAACATTTAAATTTTATTTATGTTATCTTATATTATTTATGATTTTTATAATATAAATAATATTTTGGAGAAAATGGTAGAACATACTACCTGGTAGGTGTCATCAGGACCATGTGCACATTGGTAAAATCTGGATATGTTATGTATTTGGCTCGGTGGAGCTTGATCTCTCAGGCAGAGTTATGTATTTGGCTTGGTAGAGTTTAATCTCTTGGGCAGTGCTGTGAGTTAGGCTCGGTGGAGCTTGTTCTCTCGGGCAGTATGTGGATTGAGCTCAGTAGAGCTTGTTCTCTTGGGCTTGAGCTTGGTGGAGCTTGTTCTCTCGGGCTAGAGCTCGGTGGAGCTTGTTCTCTGGGACCAGAGTTGTGATGTAACTCGGTTGAGCTTGTTCTCTCGGAACATCAATATTGGATTTGAGGTTTAGAGTTCTACCATGATTTCCACTAAAGATTTTTCGTTTATATGATTTTTAATGGTAAATTTTATATAAAGAGATCTATAGATTTTTAATAAAAATATCTTATAGAAAAATACTTTAGTTTATTTTAAAGCTATGAATTTCAAATGTTTATTCTTTTATTGAATTTAATAATTTTAAACAAGAATTTCAAAATCAACATGCATTGTATTATATTAATTCACTCAGTGAGGTTTGACTCCCCTTAATTATTTTTTCATGATCTTGGGAGTCTTCTGTTAGCTTTTTTCCTCTACGCTGGATTCATTCTTCACCAGCTGTTTTATGTAGGTTATTATAATATCATATATATGTGTAATGTAGCTAATTTAAAATATCACAGTAGTTTGAAGGAATTATTGTTCTAATGACTGTATTAATATCTACATCGTATTGTAATATGTAACTTGGTATATATATTTGTACTTTATATTAGTGATTATGGTGATATTGGAGAAATTATGATTATTGTGTATTTGGAAGTGTTTTGTGCATTATGCAGGTTTGAGTTTACTCTATTTTTAGGGAAAACTCTACCGAAATTTTGTTAAAACTTTCTATTAAGGCTTACTACGAGTTTTGGAAGCATATAGCTTTCTCATTCCCTAGTGCCGGTCACGTACCTTGGGTTCGGGTTATGACAAAGTTGGTATCAGAGCTATTGGTTTAATTACATCTCTTCTAAGCAGTTATGTCTGTCTTTTTTTGTAACTACTACGGTGATTAGGTTGAATATTGTCAATTGTTATCATCGTTGCTTTTAGAATCAGCTTATGTGATAAGATATTTTCATTATATTTTGAATTCTTTATCCTTGTTTCTTGACAGAATGAGGCGAGCACGAACTGCTCTTGCTACAGAAGCAGCCTATAATGATGATGCGCAATCCTTTCAGGATGAAGCTCCTACCCCACCTGTTAGGAGAAGGGGTAGACCAAAAGTAATGGCTCAAAGGCAATCGCCACGACAATTAGTAGAGCCAGAAGCTTCAGAGATAGATACTATAATATTAACAACTGAAATGGCAGGAATTAATTAGGGTTTAACTGTACTTAATCAAGCAATGCTCTTAGTGTAGCAAATGCTCCAGCAGGGAAATCAGAAAATGTCTGATGCAAATGCAGCTTTATTATATTCAAGAGTAGAGAGAGTTTCATTTAATGGTATGGGAGATGCCTTGGATTTTATTAATACTATTGAGGCTAAAACTAGGACTAGATACACTGATTATTAGAGGATAATGATTATGGAGTTATTTGTATAAGCTGCAGCACAAGACTAGTTTATGGAGTCTATTCAGCCATACATGGCCACTATGACGTGGTTGGAGTTTAATAAGAGATTTTTAAGGTACTTTTGCCCACCTTCTATAAGAGATAACTTCAGATGGCAGCTATTGTATATAGTCAGAGGTGATCGATTAGTTGAGGAGTACACCCGTAAGTTTTTCAAACTTCTCATGTCATACGACAGATGTGATGTAGGATGAGAAGAGAATAGTAGAGTTATTTGTGACAGGGTTAGGCCCAGTCTATATTGGCATTCGGACTGAGGACTGGAATTTAGAGGGTGTAGTTGAGGAGGTTAGACAGTTGGAGAAGTGACACATTAGGCATGGGACTATTCATGATCCTTATGGGACTGGCAGCAGTGGATTAGTAGTAGCTCAGAGGATTCAGCAGCCTACTTTTTAGATGGGCAGTGTTGGTGTTCGGATGGTTGGTACTTCACAGCAGGGTTATAGAAGTATCTATGGGCATAAAAGTGGAAGGCATAGCCGACAGGGTGGCAGATCTGTTAAATTTAGGCCTAGGGCTCGTAGTAGCAGCAGTGGTCATAGTTCGAGTTATGACAGTACAAGCTCAGAACCCAGTGCATGTTCCAATTGTAGTCAAGTACACTAAGGTCTTTGCCATTTACCATCAAGACCCTATTTTAAATGTGAGCAAGTTGGACACTTTGCTAGAGCATGTCTGTATTCTGGCTATCACCAGGCATACCCACAGGGTTCATCTGCTATAGTTGTTCAGCCAGTACATCAAACTCTTTAATATCAGACACCAGTATGCCCTCAGTATAGTGGTACTCAGTTTGTGGGCAAGCCAGGCCGTGGTTGTAGAGGTAGATACTCAGTTTGTGGGTAAGCAAGGCCGTGGTTCTAGAGGTAGATTTGGAGGGACATCTAGTGGCAGAGGATTTATACAGCCATCTACCTCATAGCAGGCAAGCCATGGGTAGGCTAGAGTTTTTACTCTTACTCCTCAGGATACTCAGGCAACCAATGCAGTGGTAGCAGGTACATTCCCTGTTTGTTACTTAGAAGCTATGGTATTTTTTGATCCGGGTACATCGTATTCTTTTATTTCTCCTATTTTTGCATCAAGGATGAATTAGCAACCATTGAAATTAATGGTTCCATTATCTATGGCAACTCCTCTTAGCGATGAGCTGCAAACAAATATAGTTATTCCATCATGTCCCGTGTTGGTGGAAGGTCGGGAGTTGATGGTAGACTTAGTACTTTTGGATGTGATTGACTTTGATGTAATTTTGGGAATGGATTGGCTAGCCCGACACTATGCTACTTTGGATTATCAGGAGAAAAAGGTGATCTTCAAGATTCCAAATGATGTGAAATTCTAATTCAGAGGTGATAGGAGTTCAATGCCTAAAAATATCATTTCTATAATCACAGCTAGAAAAATGCTTAGAAGGGGATGTCAGGGCTATTTAGTTGTGGTTAGAGATACTAAGGCAGATAAGGGAGTAGTTGAGAATGTGCCAATTGTATGTGAGTTTCTTAATATTTTTTAAAAAAATTACCAGGTTTGCCACCTGAGAGGGAGATAGAATTCTGTATTGATGTTGTACCTAGTACAAATCATATCTCTATGCCTCTTTATAGGATGGCACCTGCAGAATTGAAAGAACTTAAGGAGTAATTACAAGAGTTGTTAGACAAGGATTTCATTAGACCCAACACATCTCCCTGGAGTACACCAGTACTATTTGTGAAAAAGAAAGATAGCAACCTACGACTTTGTATCGACTATAGACAGTTGAAAAAAGTCACTATCAAGAACAAGTATCCACTTCTTAGAATTTATGACTTGTTTGATCAGTTGCAAGGAGCACAATATTTCTCCAAGATCGACTTAAGATCGGGGTATCATCAGTTAAGAATTAGGATTGGAGATATACCTAAAATAACATTTCAGACTAGATATGTCCATTATGAAGATTTGGTAATGTCTTTTGGATTAACCAATACCCCAACAACTTTTATGGATTTGATGAATCGGGTGTTTAGACCATTATTGGACCAATTTGTAATAGTGTTTATTGATGATATCCTAGTGTATTCTAGGAGTAAGGAAGAGCATAATATGCATTTAAGAATGGTACTTCAGATGTTGAGAGAACATCAGTTGTATGCCAAATTCTCAAAATGTGAATTTTGGTTGAATTAAGTGGCATTTCTAGGACACGTGGTGTCCGAGGATGGCATTTAAGTGGACCCAAATAAGGTAGAAGCTATTACAAAATGACTAAAACCTACAACTGTAACAGAGGTAAGAAGTTTTTTGGATTTAGTTGGCTATTATAGGAGATTTTTGAAGGATTTCTCCAGAAAATCAACGCCTTTGACAAGGACGATATTTGCTTATTCCAGTTGCCTCTGAACTCTAACGCATTAGTCCTAAGCATATTTTCCAAAATTTATATAGTACATTCAAAATTACTGTTCGTTTGAGGGTGAAAAGCTGTACTAAATTTCAATTTAGTACCCAAAGCTTCTTGCAAAGTTGGCCGAAATTGTGAAGTAAATCTAAGGTTGTGATATGATATGATTAATAATGGGGCTCAATGTAGTCTCACGATCTCTTCATGTAAAGCTCGGCAAATTTATTCAAATTGTAGCTGACTTTAACTGGTAAAAAATGTGCTAATTTCTTCAACCGATCTATCATTACCTATACAGCATCATATCCTAGTTGGGTCTTCGGTAGTCTCACTATGAAATCCATGGTGATGTGTGTTCTCACTTCCACTTAGGAATCGGCAAAGATTGTAATAATTCTGTGGGATGTTTGTGTTCAGCTTTCACTTGCTGACACGTTAGACATTTAGATACAAACTTCGCTACATCACCTTTCATCCTTTTCCACCAATAATTTTTTTAGCGTTCTATACATCTTTGTGTTTCTTGGATGTATAGCGTATGCCGAATAATGTGCTTCTTCCATAATTTCTCATTACGGTTCACTTATATTCGGCACGTACAATATGTTTTTGAATTTCAAAACTCCATCCTCAGTACACTTCAATTCTTTTATTTTTCCACTTTTTGCATCTTTACGCAGTTTCTCTATTTCTTTATCCACTTGTTTAGCTGCTGCTATCCTTTCTAATAACATCAGTGTTACCTTCAAGGAAGCCAAAACCCCACTAGAAGAATTCATCGCAAGTTCAACGTTTAACTTTTGCAATTCAATCAATAACGACATCGTTGTTGTATGGATATAATATAAACTTCCACCTAATTTTTAGTTTAGCGCGTTAGCTACCACATTCTCTTTTTCTGGGTGATACTCGATCGTATAATTATAATCTTTTAATAGCTCCACCCATCATCTTTGTCTCAAATTTAACTCCTTCTGAGTTAAAACGTACTTTAGAATTTTATGATCCGTGAATATCTAACAAGTAACTCCGTATAGTTAATGTCTCCACATCTTTAATACAAACACTACTGTCACTAATTCTAGATCATGTGTGGGATAGTTTTGCTCATGTGGCCTTAGTTGCCTTAGCCATATTGATGTAGAATGGAAAAGTAGTAGCGTATACGCTACTACTTTTCCATTCTACATCAATATGCAATCGAGCCCTTACTTTGAGGCATTACTATATACCACATAGTGACCTCCTTCAACTGGTAATATTAATATTGACGTTAACCAATTTCTCCTTTAAGATTTCAAAACTTCATTGGCAATCTGAGTTCCACTCGAATTTCACATTCTTTCTCAATAATTTCATCAATGGTGATGTAATAATTGAGAAATCCTACACGAATCATCGATAGTAGCCTGCCAATCCTAGGAAGCTTCGTATTTTCATTACATTTCTTGGTGGCTCCCAATTCATAATCGCGGTGATTTTTTCTAGGGTCCATGTATACTCTTTCAGCTAATATCACGTGCTCAAGAAATGCAACTTTATCCAACCAGATTTTGCATTTGCTAAACTTCGTATATAGTTATTTAGCTCTTAAAATCTCTAATATCATCTTTATTTATTCTTTGTGTCCTCTTTTAACTTTGAGTACACCAAAATATCGTCAATGAACACGATCATGAACTTATTCAGATATAGTTTGAATATGAAATTCATCAAATCCATGAATGCAGTTGGTGTATTCGTGAGTTCGAATGGCATTACTAGGAACTCGTAGTATCCATATCTTATTCTAAATATAGTCTTTGATACGCCAGATTCCTTGATTCTTAACTGGTGATAACTAGAGCGCAAGTTGATTTTCGAGAACACTTTCGCTCCTTGCAATTAATCGAATAAATCTTCAATCCTGGGTAAAGGATATTTGTTATGGATTGTAATCTTATTCAACTGTCTATAATACATACACAGTCGAAGAGATCCATCCTTCTTCTTTATGAACAGCACAAGTGCACCCCAAAGTGAAAAACTTAGTCGAATGAATCCTTTATTCAGTAGTTCTTACAACTGCACTTTTTATTCTCTCAATTCTGTTGGAGCCATCCTATACGGTATTTGCGATATAGGAGCTATTCCTGGCACAAGTTCGATCTCAAATTTGATCTCTCGTACTGGTGGTAGTCCTGGTAAATCTTCAGGAAACATGTTCTCAAAATCGTGTACTATCGGTAGCTCCTTCAATTTTGCACATTCCTTTCTTTCTTCTACTACTGAAGCTAGATAAACTTCATACCCCTTTCTAAGATATTTCTCAACCTTTATTATCGAGATTATCTTGATAGGAGTCTTTCTATCTTCTCCAATAAATATTACTTTCCTTCCATCTTCTCCTTCCAACTTTACTTGCCTAGCGAAGCAATTCATATTCACTCAGTAATGGCTCAATCTATCCATCTCGAGTATTGTATCAAACTCATTAAGATGTAGGGATATGAAATTTACCCCCATTAATTTTTACCAAAACATTCCTATACACATTCTTACATATAATACTTATACCCATAGGCATGCTCACAACCACTGGTTTATTCACGTTATTCATTTTAAGTTTATCATATTTCATAAAAGTTGTTGATATAAACAAATATATAGCACCGGGATTAATCAATATACATGCTAACTTACCGTTGATGTGAGCCTTGCTCGCTATCACATCCGGGGACTTTTTTACCTCCTTTTTAGTGATAGCGTAGATCCTTACCTGCTATGCACCACTTACTGGAGCACTCGGCCATCCTAGTTGATTTTGTTGAAGTCCCATTGCTTCATTCCTTTCTCTGGCTATATTCACAGGCCTTCCTACTCTGGTTGATATTCCACCTCGCTCACTACGAGGAGCATACGATGCTTGCACTGACGGTTCCCCTAATTATGCTTTCGTGCAGCTCCTCACATAATGTCCAATCTCATTACACCAGAAGCATCTGACCTCCAACTGACCACACCTTCCCAAATGATTCTTCCTACATACATTGCACCAAAGTAATGCATTTCTTCCCTGTGTGCCATATCCAATACCTATTTGTCTTGACAGTCTCACCGGTGGTCTAACTGATGCCTGACTTCCTTAGGGTCGATTTCCACCTTTTGACCTCACATTACTTCTGGAAAAATAAAAGAATCTCAATCGTCGTTCCTCATTCCTTCTCCAGGGTTATCGCGATGACTAGGGCTGTTGATTTTGTCGAGTCTAAGCTAAAACCTCAAATTCCTTATCTAGCTTTTCCTGCTCCATTGCTTTCTCAACCTAACCTCGAAATATAGTTCCAACATACAGGTTCAGCTTTCCTCTCAAGGATATGTGCAAACCTTCTTTGAATTTCTCACTCTTCCTTTCTTCAGTAGGATAGACATCCTTAGCATATTTGTATAAATCTTCAAATTTATCTACATATTCTCTTACCGTCATCGATTCTTGTACAAGATTGATGAATGCGGCCATCTTCTCTGTCACGACCTGAACCCAAAGCACGTGACTGGTACTAGGGAATGGGAAAACTATATGCTTCCAAAACCTATAGTAAATCTTAATAGAAATTTTTAACAAAATTTCGGCAGAGTTTCCCCTAAAAATATAGTAAACTCAAACCTGTATAATGTACAAAACACTCCCAAATACATAATAATCATAACTACTCCAATATCACCATAATCACCAATATAAAGTACAAATATATATACCAAGTTACATATTACAATACGATGTAGATATCAATACAGTCATTAGAACAACAATTCCTTCAAACTCCTGCGGTGTTCTAGATTAGCTACATTACACATATATATTACATTATAATAACCTACATAAAACAACCGGTGAAGAATAAACCCAGCGTAGAGGAGAAAAGCTAATAGAAGACTCCCAAGATTGTGGAAAAATAATTGAGGGGAGTTAGACCTCACTAAGTGAATTAATATAATAAAATACATGTTGATTTTGAAATCCTTGTTTAAAATCATTAAATTTAATAAAAGAATAAACATTTGAAATTCATATCTTTAAAATAAATTAAAGTATTTTTCTATAAGATATCTTCATTAAAAATCCATAGATCTCTTTATATAAAATTTACCATTAAAAATCATATAAACTAAAAATCTTATGTGGAAATTATGGTAGAGCCCTAAACCTTAAATTCACTATTGATGTCCTGAAAGAACAAGCTCAACCGAGTTACATCACAACTCTGGCCCGAGAGAACAAGCTCCACCGAGCTCTAGCCCGGGAGAACAAGCTCTACTGAGCTCAATCTATATACTACCCGAGAGAACAAGCTCCACCGAGTCTAACTCACAACACTGCTCGAGAGATCAAGCTCAACTGAGCTAAATACATAACGTATCCAGATTTTACTAGTACGCACATAGTCCTGATGACACCCATCAGGTAGCATGTTCTACTATTTTCTCCAAAATATTATTTATATCATAAAAATTATAAATAAAATAAGATAACATAAACAAAATTTAAATGTTCTCTTAAAATCTCAACGATGATAAAAAATAGCTAAAATCATATTATTTGCTTAACTCATGCATATTAATAAAAATTTCATTAAAAATAATAATATAAATTTTCTCAATAAATATTTTATAACATTAACTCACAGGTGGAGGGTGCTAACTGACGTGTCCTCGGTTGTTCAAATGCTACAACTCCTCCCCGGTATTCTCTATAAATAATAATAATAATAATATTTATTTAAAATATGCTTACATATATAACAAATAAATTCATAATAATTTTCAAAAATTCCGGAAAACTTATTAAAATTAATAAATTATTAGAACTGACTTAAAAATACCTAAAAATGACATTTAAAGCTAAAGAATTTATTCTGATGAGTCAAAACTATTTAAATGGTAATAGTGTAATTTCCACCGAAATACTTTCGGGATTTTTAATTATATCCGTAAGGAATCAGACCTAGCTCCTGTTATAACAATTAATCCTCATAATTAATAATATTTAATAAAAATAAAATCCTAATTTTCTGGGTTGGTCACTATTCCTTGCCAGAATCCGGTTATAACTTGCTGGATTTCTCACCGAAAAATGTATTTTATACCATCTAAAAATATCATCACATTTCCAGCAATCCATAGAACTCAAATATAGCTTCAAACTCTACTAACATCTACCAAAATAATAGATCGAAGAGAAAAATAAAAATTATTCAAATAAATTCTGATAAATTCAAAATGACAACACCCAGATGTGTGGTTGGTGTCTATGGACTCCTGACGACGATAGAAACTCGCTGGAGGTGGTGGTGTTCCCTGACAGTCACCGGAAAAAGAGATACGCCACTGGAAGATGACTGCCAAAATTTCAGAGGCTTACTGTCAAAAATTTAGACCTCCCCAAATAAATCCGAGACTACCAACATGAAGAGGATGTTGAGAAGTGTCTATGGTTATATTTCGTGATGATCGGAGGTAGTTTGACTGGTGAACGGAGAGGGAAGAGATTCAAGTGTTACAGTGAAAGGTGTAGAGAAGATTAAGGACTTAAACGAACTTCTGCAGCTGGTCCATATAGACATAAAGACTGACAAATTATCACTCTGATACTTGCATATTTGACCAAATTACATATCAGTCCTTCCTCTTTAATTATTACAAAAAGATCCCAACGATTAAATGGCTTAACTCTAAAACTGCATATAATTGTTGGCACTTAAATGAGTTAACTCTAAAACTGCATATAATTGTTAGCACTTAACTGAGTTAACTTCAAAACTGCATATAATCACTAATAATTAAATGAGTTAAGTCCCAACCTGATGTAATATATATATATATAATAACAACAAGAATAATAATAAAAATTCAGGTTATTACATTCTTCCCCCCTTAAGAAAATTTATCCTCAAATTGTATATTAATACTGAAATAAATACAGGTATCGACTCTACATATCTGCCTCAGCCTCCCAAGTACAATCTTCTACGGTATGGTTGCTTCACATCACCTTCACCATAGAAATTTTCTTCGTACGAAGCTGACGAACTTGACGATCCACTATCTCTACAGGATACTCCTTATAAGTCAAATCTTTACTAAGCTCCACTGCTTGAGATTGAAGAATGTGAGAAGGATCAGAAATATATGTCCTTAACATAGAGACATGAAAAACTGGGTGAATCCTTGACAATTCAAGAGGCAATACCAATCGACAAGCTACCTCACCAACCTTAGACCGAATTTCAAAAGGTCTAATATATCTCAGAGCTAACTTACCCTTCCTACTAAATCTCATTACCTCTTTCATTAGTGATACTTTTAGAAATACTAAATCTCTAATAGAAAATAACACATCTTTTTTCTTAGGATCTGCAAAGCTTTTCTGTCGGGTAAATGCTATCTTCAACCTCTGTTGGATAAGAGGAACCTTCTCAGAAGTCACTTGAACTAACTTTGGACCCGTTATCTGTCTTTCACCTACTTCCTAATATAGAGGAGATCTACACTTCCTGCCATATAATGCCTTATATGGAGCTATTTCAATGCTAGCATGGTAGTTGTTATTGTAAGCAAACTCTATCAATGGTAGATGTAGGTCCTACTATCCTCCAACATCCATAATACACATTCTCAACATATCCTCTAATGACTGGATAGTTCTTTCTGACTGGCCATCTGTTTGAGGATGAAAAGTCGTGCTGAAGTCTAGCCTCGTACCCAATGCCTTATGTAACTCTTGCCAGAAAACTAAAGTAAAAGTAACTCCTTTATCTGACATTATACTTTCTGGCACACCATGAAGATGAACAATTCGGTTAATATACAACCGAGCTAACCTGTCTGTTGAATAAGTGTTCTTTATCGAAAAAAATGAGCTGATTTGATCAATCTATCCACTATTACCCAAATGGCATCATAACCACTTGTAGTACGTGGTAAACTAGTGACAAAATCCATTACAATCATATCCCACTTCCATTCAGGAATAGAAAACTGTTGAAGTAAACCAGATGGTCTTTGATGTGCCAATTTCACTTGTTGATAAGTGAGACACTTGGATACAAACTCTACAATGTCTCTTTTCATTATATTCCACCAATAGGTACTTTTTAAATCATGGTATATTTTGGTAGAACCTGGATGAATACTGTAAGCAGAAAAGTGTGCTTCTTCCATAATCTCCTTCATTAGATCATCAACATCTGGCACACACAACCTACTGCCCAAATGTAATACACCATCATTATCAATTATAAAATCCCCTGATTGACTTTGTTGGACCTCTGATATAATCCTTTGTAATTGTGGGTCCCTTCTTTGAGCTGCCTTAACTCTATCCAAGTACACTGATTGTACTCTGAATTGAGCTAAAAGATATTTCTTGGTTACCTTCCATTGCAATCTTTGATCAATTAACTTATGTAATTCTTTAATAATTTATCTCCTTTCAGTGCTAAGGTGAGCAAGACTACCTGCTGACTTCTTACTCAATGCATTAGCTATCATATTAGCTTTACCCGAATGATAAAGAATAGAGTAATCATAATCCTTGAGAAGTTCCATCCATCTCCTCTGCCTCAAGTTCAAGTCTCTCTGTTGGAAAATATACTTTAAGCTCTTATGGTCGGTGTATATTTCATAAGTGACACCATATAAATAATGTCTCCAAATCTTTTATGTAAATACTACGGCAACCATTTCTAAATCATGAGTAAGATAGTTTTGCTCATGCTTCTTTAATTGACATAAAGCATAAGCAACTACTCTACTATTCTGCATTAATACACACCTCAAGCTGACTCTGGAAGCATCATAATATACTGTATAACCTTCATTTCCTAAGGGTAAGGTTAACACTGGAGCTGATGTCAAAGCATCTTTCAGTAACTGAAAGTGTTCCTCACACCTATCTGACCACACAAGCTTAACATTCTTCTGGGTTAACCTTGTCAAAGGCATTGCTATTCTGGAGAAATCCTTCATAAATCTCTTATAATAGCCAGCTAAACCCAAAAAACTTCTTACCTCCATTACAATTGTAGGTCTTGGCCATTCTATAATGCCATCCTCAGACACCACGTATCCTAGAAATGCTACTTGATTCAACCAAAATTCACATTTCAAGAATTTGGCATACAACTGATGTTCTTTCAACAGCTGAAGTACCATTCTTAAATGCCTGGTATTCTCTTCCTTACTCCTAGAATACACTAGGAAATCATCAATAAACACTATTACAAATCGGTCCAAGAATGGCCTAAACACCCAATTCATCAAATCCATAAAAGTTTCTGGGGCATTGGTCAATCCAAAAGACATTACTGAAAATTCATAATGGCCATATCTAGTCTGAAATGCTGTTTTAGGTATATCTCCAATCCTAATTCTCAACTGATGATACCCCGATCTTAAGTCGATCTTGGAGAAATATTATACTCCTTGTAACTGATCAAACAAGTCATTAATTATAGGAAGTGGATAATTGTTCTTGATAGTGACTTTGTTCAACTAGGGTGATTGGTACACCTTGACATTTTTATACTCTTGCAGCACTCTGTTTTTACCCGAGCTCACTTAAAAATGCATCATTAATTCCATACACCTCTGATTTGAGAAATTCCAATTGAAATTATTAGGAGACTCATTATTCTTACTCCAGAAATATTTTTATGATTTTTGGACTTATTAGCGAATTATTTAGAGGCCTAGAACCTAGAGTATCAAGAGCTCATACTTACATTTGAGTGAAAGAGTCTTTGTTACTATATATATTAATAAATAAATTGTGTGTAGGGTTGAATAAGGATATGGGAGCCCAATTTGTAATGGAGCCTTGTGTGTGGAGGAGTAGAAGACATGTTGTAAGTAATTATTAATATGATGAATATGTATATTATTCCTTATGAATAAAAAATAACTTGAATGCTATAAATGACAAAGTGGTATGTTCATATGTATATAATGAGAATGCTAAATTGTAGATTGTGATTGAATATGAGCATATGAATGATAAGTGTATGTGTATATAATGAGATGTTGAATGGTGATTGAGAAAGTGATTATGTTACTATGAATATATATATATATATATATATATATGAATGTGAGCTTAATAAGAAAATGTAAAGTGATATATATATATATGATGAGAATTTAAATGATATATATATGTCTATAATGAAAATGGTGAATTGAACTGAGATGTGAATATACTTTGTGAGGTATGAGGCATATGATATGATTGATTTGTGAAATGTGATAAACTGTAAATTATGAGTTAAAATTGTGACGTGGAATATGTGATTGAGATGTGAGTATCTCTTGTGAGATGATTGAAATGAATATATATGAATGTGAATTGTGAAATGTGAGATTGTAATGAGAATGTGAAATTT